>OZ024893.1:36972361-37039861 GCA_964017195.1 Siderastrea radians | reverse complement strand
TAATCATATATTTGAACTGCGGATAAAGATACAATTGTATGAAGATCATCGCAGTGTAGGTGTTTCAACTTAAGCAGTCGAAAAAAAGAAACCTGAAAAACTTCAGGCTTGAACGGGAATCGAACCCATGACCTCTGCGATGCCGGAGCAGCGCTCTAATCAACTGAGCTATCAAGCCAACTGGGAGCTGGTCAATTGTATCTTTATCCGCAGTTCAAATCTATCATTATTTCATATATTCATATTCATTTCTCCATCTACGGGATAAATACGAACTCACAATTGACCAGCTCCCAGTTGGCTTGATAGCTCAGTTGGTTAGAGCGCTGCACCGGCATCGCAGAGGTCATGGGCTCGATTCCCGTTCAAGCCTGAATTTTTTCAGGTTTCTTCTTTTCAACTGCTTAAGTTGAAACACCTACACTGCGATGATCTTTATATAATTGTAGACATGACATGGTTGTCCACACAGCAGGCCCAAAGAGTTAAAAGTGTATGGGCGCCTTTGTCGTTTCCTTGTGATGGATACGAATCCGGAGAGGAAGACATGTTCATCACTCAGTCCTCACAAGCGTCGACATAAAGAGCCCCAAGCCAGAATATTCACAGACGTAATTCCAAGAAACGGCCAGCCCACCCGAGTTGTCAAGTTTCAGAGAGAGAACGAAAAACCCATTTTTTCAAACCAACCCAGGAGTGACATTCGAGGACATCAGGAGAGACTTGATTAGAAATGTGGGAAATCGTGTAGCCCATGTATGACGAGAGTGATTGGTCAGACAAATGTCATTAATTGAATCCGTTTTCTGTGAAATGAATAATTGAACTCAGTGTTTTTGCCTTTCGTGAAATTGAAATCTTATTTTTCAAGTCGAGAGTGATGCTAATAAATAATATACAAGCGAACTAGTGAATTGTTAATATGGAGCTAATTCGTTGCAAAAACGCTGCATTTAGTACCTAGGATCAGTTGCGAGTACTGCCGTGATAAGTGTTAATTGTAAAATTAAAAAAATGTGAAACTGAGAATCGTTGTTACACACAAACTAGTCACTAACGTGTTATTTATTATTAAGAGTGTGACACAGAATCATATCCTACTTCAAACGTACATTGTCTCAATGTCCATTCATCTGTGGCATGATTTAGAATGTGATTCGAATCTTCTTGCTGCCCGGCTCAGCAGAGAGTTAGGTGTCCTTCCCTCTTGAGGGGTCTCTGAGAATTGCTTTCCACTGTCCGAAGCTGTATCGTTTAAGTCCAGTTTTTAGATATTTGTCTACCTCGGGAGTGAACATCACATTTTTTCTCCTTCTCGTACCGATTTCTGTCAGTCTTATGGTTTGCGTTTTTGTGATGGTGTCGGCCTCGTCGGATAAAGAACTATCACTTTGGTCAGAATTTTGCTCAGTCTTGCGAGGAAGTCGACTTGTCTGAAAGCCTCGAGCGCACTTCCATTTCTAGCTCTGTTCCCCTGTCGCCGTGTAGTTTTTCCAAACATTTGCTAGCGACCTCACGCGATCTTTGTTTTTGATAGTGAACCCTGGCTACAACAGAGCTGTGTTTTTGGTCCTCAGTGATTGTGCTTTGCGCAGTGCTGCTAAGATGCCTAGTGCTTGCCGTCTCCACTATCTGTCGATAGCGAGTCGGATGAACGTACTTGCCTGTTGCATCGAAGACCAGTTTACTCACTAGTTCTCCTAGCTTGTTGTGTTGTCCTCCATTTCTTGTCACTAAAACATAAGCACAACTCGGCTTGAGCAGAGGGCAAATGTGATTGATGTAGCCATCTAACACTTGCATGCTAGTCTCGGTCAGGTAAAGAGAATCAAAGCCATATTTTCCTGCTGATTTGAACATTTTCTGATCAATAAATCCACCGTTAGTTTTAGCTTTGTTCATCATTTCAACTAAGGCGTCGATATCGAGTTCGCTCGTCCATTGTAATCGCATCATCTTGGAGACGGTTTTGCGCACTTTTTTCAAGTACAGTTCTGTACAAGATAACCCTCTTAATACTGATTCCGAGGCTCCATTAACTTTTCTGAAATCCCCCAATTCTGCAATGGCGTCCAAGTAGCCTATGCGCCCTGCATGCCCGAGATTCCACTCATCTTGCATCATGCCAACAAATTTGAAAAGGAGATTAGGCGAACATAGACTAAAGTCAACGATTTCAAATGTGAGATCCTCGTCGTCTTCGCAACAGAATTTAACAAATTTTAAACACCTGCTGACAATTTGGTGTGCTTGCCGAACGCCACCACCACCACTGCCAAAATTGTTTATGAAGAGTTTCTTTCTCGTAAAGTTATTCCTCCTACTGCCCAAAACAAATATAAAAAAGAGTATCCAAATCTCTCTGTCCATTGGAAGAAAATCTATTCTCTAGCGTTTAGTGTTACTTTGGATACAAAGTTAAGAGCTTTTCAGTACAAATTGCTAAACCATATTGTGTACACAAATGACAGACTTTATAAATTTAAGATTGTAGACTCACCATTATGTGCTTTCTGTAACTCTGAAAATGAATCCCTCGAGCATTTATTGTTTCTTTGCAAAGCAAGCGAGGTATTCTGGAATTTGACGTGGTTGGCCATCCATAAGAATGAACTTTTCAATGTTTCTCTCACTGATGTTTTGTTTGGTAAATTCGATATTGATAAAGACTTTATGGTAGTTAACCATGTTCTTCTTCTTGGAAAATATTTTATTTATAGGTGTAAGCTTGATAATATTAAACCTTCTTTGGCAGTTTTTAAGATTAAATTAAAAGCTACTTTAAATTTAGAATTTTACATTGCCAGGAAAAAAGGCACACTTGTTCAACATTACAGAAAGTGGAATATCTTTATTCCTGTATTAATTTAGATAATTTCCCTTTCCATTCTACCATTTTAAAAACCCAACAAATATATTGTTTTTTTTAAGGTCACTCTTTTTTTCGAAACCTGTTTTTTTAACCTTTTGTTTAGAAAGCTGGTGTTTGCATTGTTATGTTTCCGTTTTCTTTCCGCTATCCATAGCATAATATACTTGTATTTGTTATTACTGTAACGTGCACATGTTTGTAGTAAGTAATGTTAGGCTTGTTAGTATTTATTTTTATTGTAGTAGCGTAAGTACCGTCCGGACTGTAAGTAATGTTTAAATTGTAAGTAATGTTTTTTTTTTCTCTTCTTTGTATTGTTGTATTGTTTTGCTGTAATGGCAAGAAATAAAAAATTTGCAAAAAAAAAAAACCATTGCCGGTAAGCCAGGACAAGAAATCTTGAGCGATTTTGCTTGACATGTCAAAAGAGAGAGCTCGTCTGATTTTAAGTGAAGTCTTGTCATCATTGGCGTCATTTTTGTTGCTTTGTTGTTGGCATGCTTCAGTCTGAGTAATGTTTGGCTTTTCGTCGAAATAAAAGAACCAACGGTGTTCTTGGCATGTTTTCTGCAGCCTCTTTGTGTGGTAAATCCATCATGCTCACAGTCTTGCACTGGGCAGTGAAAAAGACCATCAGAGTCGTCTTCTTCTAAGTGAAGCCGTTTGGGTTTAGGCGACGCGTTTGGTAGTTTTGACCCGTCGATTTCCACTGCTCTTTTACTCATCTTTTAAGATCTGATATTGTGAAGTTTCTCACGAGACTACTGTATTTATACCAAATAGCTGACTTGGTATCCACTCGATATCTGGCCCGTTTTCTAAACAATAAAACCAAACAAAGGAGCAGACAAAGGAACAAAGGGACAAGTCTCATCTTGTTCAAACCTGCCTTAACGTGATTAAACATGTATCAGGCAAGCCAAGGCTAAAAATTAAATTTGACCTTGAGCATGTTAGACTGACAAACTAAAATCAGAACTTGCGTTCCTGTCGACTAAAACTAAATAGGAACCATCGTTTTCATTTAGTGAACCAAATGAAAGGGAGACCCGAAAACGGGGAATGGGGGAATGACGGAACGGCAGAACGGCGGAAAATCACCCCAAATCCTAAAACGCGGAACCGCGGAAAATCACCCATAATCCTAAAACGCGGAATCGCGGAAAATCACCTATAATCCTAAAACGCGGAAAACAAAAATAGATGGCACTGATTCGCTTTCGCGGGGTTCATCGTGAAGAAAACCAGTCACACCAAGCCAAATGGCGTTAATGGCGTGAACACTCGTGTCTCGCGGTCAGTTATTAAAATAACGCCTGTTGTGCAGGCTAAAAGTCAATCATTTGGCTCAAAATTACAC
Organism: Siderastrea radians; assembly: GCA_964017195.1. Classification (NCBI taxonomy): domain Eukaryota; kingdom Metazoa; phylum Cnidaria; class Anthozoa; order Scleractinia; family Rhizangiidae; genus Siderastrea; species Siderastrea radians. Next base: position 37,035,629 of record OZ024893.1, on the reverse strand, counting down.
TGCATTGCATGCTATGAATATACATGTTCTTCTCCCTTTTCAAAAGTGTGGAATTAATTGCCATAATTATCTCTCTTCTTTTATACTCATGTTTTGGTCGGAACACCTTCGAATGCCTCAGATTAAATTTCCTAAATTTTGTGTGAAGAATCCCGGCGGGAGTACTCTATTAATTTTAGAGTGGGGGTGTGCCGCTTGGACCCTGAAACCCTTGGCCTATACCAGACCATGTTCAGCTGCAAGGTGTCCCGCGACCCCTCACCTGTACAGCGCGAATTGTAACTAGCTTCATATTCCGATACCTCACCGCCGCCTTCAACAGTTTACTACCGTAAAACACAACAGCAGACATCTGCAGATCTTGCAGTTCTCTTCCTGATTCTCTTTTATTCAATTGTTTATCATAAACATTGGTTACTCAGTAACTACTCGTGTTTAAGGAGGGGTCACCATTTTCGTGGTAGATAATCTCAAAGTCACAGAGTCAAAAATAAAATAATGAAAACGATAATTTGGACTTAATTTCCACGGTTTAACTGTTTTTCTGTGGTCAATCAATCGCTTATCAGTCAATTCATTAATCAAAATATATTATTCTTATACTAAAATCAATAACATATTTTGTACTTTTATACAGTTCCATAAGCCGTGACTTACCTAATAAGGGGTGCTGAATGGTACTGTAAGAACGGGTATCGAAAAATTGTCCTACGATATCCAAATCTCGAAAGTGTTTTTGATGGGTCACGAAGTCTCGTTTTAGACGTTTTAGTGTGTTTCTTTCCGTTTCGTAGAAGTTGAAAACTTTTCGCCCGACATCGGGTGAGTCATTTAATTTACCATTCCCCAACCCTAGTGTTATATTGCAAGACTAATTAAGAGAGTTGGTTTGACCCGGAGGGTCGTTACTTTTAGGGATTTATTACCCTGCTCCAATTTTAACGTTCCTCGTTTTAGGATTATGGGTGATTTTCCGCGGTTCCGCGTTTTAGGGTTATGGGTGATTTTCCGCGGTTCCGCGTTTTAGGATTTGGGGTGATTTTCCGCCGTTCTGCCATTCCGTCATTCCGCTATTCCGCGTTTTCGGGTCGCCCAAATGAAAAGGGAAATCTAGTTCCTCTTTAACTTTAAACGGATCTTATTATCTCCAGTCTGAAAACGGAACAATTGTTCCCATTCAGCAGGAAAAGGAACAACTTCCTTAGGAAAAACATTGCTTTGGAAAGGAACCACTTAATACATTTGGGAACGACAAGCCACAATTAGGAACAGCACGTTCCTAATTGTTCATAAGAAAATACTTAAGCGGAACAATCGTTCCTCATTATTGAACTCCGGAACTTAACGTACTGGTTAAAAGGAACAAAGGAGAACACTCAATAAAATCGGGACCATTCTTTCCTAAAAAGATCAAAACGGAACAAAGAGTTGCCTTTATTCTAAATAAAAAAGGAACTTCGTGTTCACATTTATGACAAAGGAACCCTTTGTTCGGAATTCAGACATGGTTGCTCTTATTTTTGATTTCGGCCTAAATAGAAGTTCCTTTAGGTGTATTCAGAGTTTGTTCCTAAAGCGATAAGAGGAAAAAAACCGTCAAGCTCGCGGAACAGTACCTTTTCAAGAAAGCCATTATTTTTCGAGTTGCATCAGTTAAAATCATAATTTGAAAACTTGTTTATTTAAGCAATATGCCAACAAGGCGGGCAAAAAGATATCGACGAAAAACGTTGCCTTTAGAGCAAAAATTTCTGCCCTCATCGATTTTGGGGAATGTATATGATGATGATGATGATGATGATGATGATGATGATGATGGTGATGATGATGGTGATGATGATGATTTCCTTTATGGCTTTATGCTTTCTGCCTCTGAAGCACCGGTCTAGGGTACCAAAGAGTTCACTTTATAAAAAGAACTTTCCTCAGAATGTGGGCTGTTCCTAGAAGACTAATCTTTTGAAACTCATTGATGTTGACTGAGCCTATTTATTATTATTATCATTGTCATTGTTATAGTTATTATTATTATTATTATTATTATTATTATTATTATTATTACTATTATTATTATTATTATTTGTTCGTTCTGTCCGCGATTGCTGTCGCATTTGCTTTCACTTCAGTTCTTCGCTGGTTTTCTACAGGACAAGACTCAGGCTCTTGGAAAAATAAATTAGTGATTTATTGACATATTTTTATTTCGCTAGGTGCAGATTTTCCATTTCGCAAAGTACAGGTTTTTTGCGTACAAATTTTAAAATCGTTCTCTTTGTTTTAACATCTTACTCTCCAGTCTATGTCACGCCTTCCCTATTTCGTTAGTTCCAGGCGTTCATTTTGTGGGAAACGAAGAAACTAAAGTATAGTTGTAAAAAGTTAATAAACAATTTGTCCACCAATTGTTTCGGTTTTCTCTCATTGGTATTATGAAATCAATTTCTACTGATTTTATTTAAAGCCGCTGAGAAATACTTCAATTTCTATGTTTTGAACCAAACTGTTTTTTCTTCGTTTCGAAAAGGAATATAGGTGTATGTCAGCCATTTGTTGCAACCAATTGGGTTGCCGGGTTTGCGGGCGTTTGTTCGTACCATTGGTCCATTTTCTGTTTGTTTGGCTGGCATTTCGCTCGTTCGATTGTCGGGATTGTTCGTTTGTTCATGCGTTATCTTACCCGTTCGTTCATTCGCTGCTTCAATCTCGTTCCCAGAGGCTGCATTCTTTTGGTCAGCACCAAGGATGCAAGACCTCTGGGATAATCAATGTCAAAATGCTGACGAATGGAAATCTGATTTGCTACTAAAATTTACCGGAAGTCTAAAAGTAAGAAGTTTCAAAACAGGAAATGAAAATGTCTTGCGATGTTTTTGCTGGACGTCTTCGATCACGCCAGAGACGGACAGTGCGAAAGAAATCAGAAAATGGGCGATTCAAACTAACAAAGAATCGAAATGCAGTCAAATTCAACATTTATATTAGACAAGAGGTAAAAAGGGAACAAGTGTCGGTCGCATGATTAAAACGAAAAAGGCGCCAAGACCTTGTGATATGTTGCAGCGGTTCTTGACAAAGCTGAATGAATACCCCCTTCAAGATAAACGACGGTCGAAGGAGCACAATTTTGGAATAATTCCTCTAATTTCCAGCTCTTGAGTATGGTTCATGGACACTGATGGCTTGAAAATTGTTCTCAACATTGTCTAAAGCGGGTGGAAGCTGGAAGTCTTTCCAGTGCAGTCGCAGAAGTTAAAATAAGCGGCTTTGTTTTAAAAATCCGTTCACTCCGCCGAGCCATGTGCGAGTTTGATGGAACAGAAGACAGAATTTAAACTTATTTTGTTGAACTGGAGCAGATAATCTCACTGTAGCTGAAAAGTAAATGGTGGACTGGATTCTTGAATTACGTGGTGCAAAAACTGGTGCAGAGGCCGGACAAAATGACAAAAACAACGAGAACAGCGACCCTGTTTATTTTTGCAAGACATCGTATCTGTCGTATTTGTAAGCTTTGAAAGATTGCAGCTGGCAGGACTGATAAACCTCTTCGAGTGTAGGTAAAAGGTCTTTCTTTAGTATTTAATTGTTTCACTCTCACCTTTGATTGTCTGTGTAAGAAATCTCCATCCTTGATTGTGATAGATTTTTAATGTTTCTAGCTGTACTGAAAAGTGGCTGTTCAGTTTGCCTTGATTCATTGAGTTGAATTATTTATAGACCTGTGATACTCGTTAATAAATTGTACCTAAGTCATTTTTTGTGTTTATTCTATGTAAAGTTTTAATATTTCGGCAAACGAGCTTTCCGTACGAAACCTATACCGTAGTAAAATATTTACCGACGTAGTGGTGGAGAAAACACAACACCAGCACAGTCGAAAGGCGAACATAACACAACGCCGGCTCAGGTACGTTTCATAAATAAATAACCGCTCTACTTTGTCCAAGACCGTTTCATAGCATCATGCACTACAGTTGATTTGCTCTATGTCTTCCTTAACAAATAAGCAGTCGCACTCTGTAAAAAATTTAAGCTAATTTTTACGCGTATATGCCGCGCGCTTAAAACAAGATTTCTTGCTCAGTTAGACGTTTTAAATTAGTAAGCTTACAAAACACAAAAAGGTTCTACACACTATTCGACTGCTAAATGAACCTCGTCCATGACTATCGTTTTCTTTCAAGATGTCTTTGAAAATTTGTAAATTTTGTAAAGGGCCGTTAGATGTGAAATAAAATTTGCGGCGGCACTTCAAACTCCTCGACAATGGCTACGTTTTCAGTATCTTTGAAAACTTTCACGCTTGATATGTGTTCTTCTATCGAAAGGTTTAATGACATTGGATACGACTACATGAAAAGAGTTAATTCTCTCTTCACCACTATTGTCAAAAAACACACGCACATTCAGTCACAAACGTATGGAGGCAGCCAGTCACTATTAAAGAGATCTTCCATATTCAGCTGCAGTACACAAATGGTATCTTTACCATCAACAACAACAGTCTTCAGCGCCTCACATTGGCGTTCTTTTCATTAGAGGTCCGGTCTCCTTTCTGAGCTGAATTTTCTAACGCGAAGGGAAACAAATTTATAGAAACCGGTGCGGCCATCTTCGCGAGACTGTGACCGAGGATTATTTTCATTTTCACGCGAGTCTCGCGTGAATGTCAAAGACGCCAAAAACAAGGGGACGTCCTAATATTTCGCGCCTTTTTTGTCTTTACACGTCCTGTAACGCATACTCAGTTCGTAAACTGCCGAGCATGCACCTTAAAAGACCGGAAGCCTAAAAAGTGGCATCCGTTTTTTGATTACCCCAGAGTCCGTGGCATTTCTGTGTCGAAACATGACCGTTTACAACTTAAGTGACCACATCATGAGGCAAACGATAATATACTTTATTATTGCCTTGTCCGTGGCATTTCCACCACCCCCTTTGGAAGGAGGTAACGTTCATTGATGGAGACTCACAAGGGTACACCCGTGAGGATAAAGAGGCTATCTACGCAAGACTTCACCCTAAAAGGAAAAGGAATTCCTGAAAAGGAAAAGGAATTCCTGAAGCGTAGACACCGACATCAAAAAACACAACTGGAGATCGGATCGCCAAGGAAACAACTACTTACCGGAACAGGGAGGATCGAAACCCACCGACCATCGTGACTGATGTGGTAATGCGTGACCAGGCGACCTCATCGCCAGATGAAGACTACCAGTAAACAAAACAGTCGAAACATGACCGTTTACAACTTAAGTGACCACATCATGAGGCAAACGATAATATACTTTATTATTGCCTTGTTTGTGGTTTTCAAATATGTCTCAGTAAGCGAATTTACGGTCCCCTTGTTATTTCCTATCACCTTATTTACTAAAAAAAACGTAAAAACCTAAAGCAGCAAAACTAGCAAATTAACGGATAGTCGATGTCATACTTATACAACCGTGGATTGGTGAGTGTTCATGTCAGGGATGCTAATCTCAGCACTCTGATAAGAATACTCCTTTTTAACTTGGGAGGTTAGTTAATCATTTACTATTGTGACTTGTGGCCTGAAAAGACTCATTTTAAAGTCAGGGTGTGAAACCCTATAAATTAATGATAAAAAAGTTTCCAGTTCTTTTGTAAAAAGGTCACTTTAAGCGGGGGCGTTCCTGCTTAAAGGGGTTATGGCACGCTATTTTAGTATCTTTAAAAACCTAAAAAGTGTCTTCGCATCAATTGAATTCCAAAAAAAAATGGTCTAGCCTTGTCATTAAAGACTATCTTACGGCGCTGAAACTGTTCCTGTCGTATGTCGCCACCGATGGCAAGGATGGAGATGGATTGAAAGTTTTGAAGCCTTTTTTTCAAATATTACAAAAAAATTATTATGGTTAGCTCTGCCTGATAAAATTCATTTGATATCTTCCTCATAGTTTTACAGAAGTATTTTGTGTATGAGTAAAGGTACTTAGTAATGATTTTAGCACAGAATTAACCCAAAGGAGCAAAATCCTTGTGACGTAGCCCCTTTAACGTGAAATACACAAATGTGTACCCGAATGTTTCCGCCCTTAATATGATAATACGTATTGTAATACAGAAGAAAAGGAAATTAAAACTTCGTATAGATAAGGTCATAAAGTAAAGATGAACAATTTCGATATCGGCATGTTCTTCAACGCTGTCGCGGATGAGTGCGGCTGGGCGTGCCGTAATTCTTCGAGTCCAAGAAACCATTGAAAGGACGACTATTTGTCTTTAATTTATGCTTCAATAAGTTGTTAGTCTTAATACCGAAATCACTAACTTTCTTCTATTGGGTAAGTATCTACAACCTTTTGTAACGCACTAACAGTCACTAGTATTTCCAGAAAAATCTTCAACAATTAAGTTCGCGCTCATTGTTCTTGCGCATCCTTACTGCGCCCGTAATTCATGTCGCAAAGTCATGCCACGTCATGCATCCAGCGCGAGCGCTGAGTAGGAAATATAGACAAATACTGTGGTGGTGGGTATTTTTTAGTATCCATAAACGTCGTGCTTAACTCTCTTAAATGCACGGTGACCCCATTCTTTTTTTCGATACTATCACGTCCTTTACTGGTTCTCTGCATTTTGTCCAAAACCAAACAAATTCTGAACGTGAGCAGTTTTAATTTTATTGCTATTTCTACTCAAATACGATCGAATTTTTCTACAAATGTAGGTATATATGACTTACAATTATCCTTCTGTGAGGCTAATTTTACCTGAAGAAACGATATTACCTACAAAAACGTACTAAATAAGCCTGTTTGCGATGAAATAAATAAATCAACGTTATCTAGAGTCCCCCCGTAACTTATTTTATTCCTTGTAACATGAAAGCCGATTTCGCCTTGCATAACCAAACCTTCCAAAAACACAGCATTTCCAATAAAACTTTATCTCTGAAACGAGCACAGTGACCCCTCATTTTTTTTGCTTTTCTGAGATAAGTTGGTCATTACCTAACTACAGCAAAATTTTGGAAAACATCTGAACGTGGGAAGATTTTGGGTGCGAACGTCCTTACGAGAACACACTGACAGTGAAACCGTACAGCCGACCTAAAGATACGGCAAGGAAGGATTCGGTGTCTGTTTGAAATTTTGGTGACACGTGGAGAGAATGTAATGGGACGTTAATTTGAATTTTCCACGTGAAATCTTTTATTGTATTGTCTATTCTCTTGACTTTCATCATTTACCTCCACGCTTCTTAGTCTGATTATTTTGTATCCAAATGTAACAACAGTTCTCACTATCCTTCCGACAATGCCCTTGTCTAATGCAACGCCAAAGCGTTCACTTGCGCTGAGTCAAGACCTGCACAGGCTCAACCATGAGAGCTGAGCAGCCCTCGTCTCTGGCCATGTGTGCTTATAGGGACACTCTCCGGAGTGACACCGAAAACATAGTACAGGAATTTTGTGCTAAGAAGAAACTAGTTCTTATGTGTGATCGGTCTCCAGTTAACCTTCAGTAACCTAAAAAAAATAAGAGAATATCAGTACTATTACGTTACAGAAGTGACTGTTATAGACCAAATTAGGAAATATCGTTTTTGCAACGCAAACGCCCGCGCAAACGTCGTCAAAAACGTTCGTTCTTGCCTCCACAACCAGTCTTCAAAGTCCCATTAACGTCTACTAGTGTACTTGATGAAACTGAATGTAGTGTGTTTAGGACACCGTAGTGAAGTTGACAGGAAGTCGAAACATTGCTGGAAAGCACAGTTAGCCTAAGTTGATATTTGAGAATGAGAGTATGATTGAAATAACAAATGTATTTCTGACTGTGATCAGTGCAATTCAGTATGAGCCTGACTTTGTGCGTACTGCCAAAAAATGCCTGGGAACGCCCCTGCCTGTAAGTAACGGCACGGGAGTCCCATATGCCAAGGGACATGAATGGCACTCAGTCCTGTATCCTTGGTATTCGACTGTCTCATAATGGATGAATTCATTACTGGATGGAAAGTAATTTTTTGGCTTGTAATTTTTCTAAATTTCTTTTAGCAATAAAAATAAGCGATAAATAAGGACCTTTCTACCAATAATTTTGTACAAATAACCGTTCAGAAATTATATCCCGATAATTAAACTTGATCTAATCATAATCAAACTTGAAACTTGATCTCGGAGAGTTTGAAACGTCGTTTCGTATCGCTATTTTGTATCACTAGAAGAATTTTCTTTGTTTAAATATCTAATAAAAAACGATTGAAAATGTCATCGATATGTTTTGTGCTCATGTTTATAAATTATTTCTTATCACATTACTGCATACCTGAAGTGGCTACTAGCCATTTAGGAGAGATACTCAACTAATTTTAAAGTAAAGGAATGTATGGTAACACAGTAATTTTCAAAAAGTTAACTTCTGGAGGTTTTGAGTTATTTGAGTACAAAGGAGATATTTACTGTGGTAGTAGAGTTAGAATAACTCCTTGCGAGCACTGATAATATTTTAATCCCCGTTTGGAGTCAAAAAAGACCCAAAAGGGAACTCCTTTTGAGGACTGGAAATATTTTAACTCCAATTTTGGTTACAGCTCATAAGGTATAAAATGTAACTGGGCAGCAGCCTGCAACTCCTCTCATCTCTAGGTATTGCTATCAAGCGGTTGTTGCCCCGGCAGGCATCCTTGAGGTCTCCGCATATAAGAACTTACAGCATGAATACACAGTTCATGTACCAGAAAACATCTCGATTAGCCCAAACTGGGGCCGCAAGGTAGTATCGGGAAAGTGGGCACGCAAGTGGGTGTTGGGAGGTGTGATAAAAGACTGCACTGTGATTGGTACATGATGATAAAAGGGTGCATGATGTAAGCTCAACGATTGTCTGCTGGTGATTGGGTAATAAAGATGACAGATCAGTCCGCACTCTGTTCAGTGATCTATTTACTTCGAAATGACACTCTGATACTCTAGCCTGCGTGCAAAGGAACTAGGAGACGTCTGCACGCAGTCTATGGTAGTCTAGATCTTAGAGTTTATGAAGTCTCAGTCCTCAGCTTCTACGCTCGAGCTTTAGAGATCATTTCCGGAGTGAGAAATTCAAAAAGTCAAGGGTTAATGATTGCTAGTTTTTACGAAATTGACGTGAGCTCAGCCCGGGGCGCTCGGACTATGTTAAATTCTACCTTCAGATTTTCCTTTTTGGGCAGTAATCAGTAACAGTGATTGTGCGGTTGTTGAGTAGCGTCCTTATTAACCGGATTTAACTTGGCCTTGTTTGAAGGTAATCCGTTTCGCGTTTATTTGTGATTGGCTTCTTGGGTTAACATTTTTTACTTGCGGTTTGCTCCAAGAAATTTAGAGCAACGCTGCCATGGTTTTCCTTCGTTAAGATGCGATCGATAAGTTTGTAATTTGACTAGGAAGACAGGTGTGCTTGGAGAAAGATGAGTAAAGATTCGTTAGAAAGACTGAGCTCTCATTTTGTTAAGAGCTTTTATGAGCCCACCTAAAGAGGGATCCTTCATCATTTGCTGAAGCTTGTTTGTAAAGAGCTCTCATTCAAGATAGTAAGTGGTGCTGTGTATGGTTTCAAATCTGCTTTGATTGTTGTGATTTTCAGCCGAGGTGCGGTAGGGTCTATTGTGCCTTTCTGGTAATTGTGCAAAATGATATCGCTTGAGACACGGAAACACTGAAATGACAAACGGACTCGAATCGCTTGAGTAACTGAGTTTAGGAATTTTCCGTTGATTTGATGCATGTTGTAGTAAGTCAAGAATAATAATAATGATAATAATAATAATAATAATAATAATAATAACGTACTTTTTATAAAACGCATAAAGCAGTCTCTATGCGTTGTACAATAATCAAAAATTAAAACTATGAAATAATCAATAAATTTGTTTACCATTAAGGACGGTGCCTCCTAATAGAGAGGTATTTTGCAAAGGTTATGACTATCGGGAAAAAGCAGATCTTAGCAAGAGTTATTGGAATCCAAAAAGAAAAATGTGGTTAACCTCGCATTTTTCAGAGATAATTAAGCAACCATAATTCCAAAAAAGCGTTAAAATACAAAAAATGTATGGCAATTTTTTTCCAAGTTTAAACTCAATTATCTCTAAAAAATGCGTCGTTTCCCCCAATTTTCTTTTTGAATTCTGACAGCCCTTGCTAAGATCTGCTTTTTCAACATAGTCATAAACTGCGCAAAAATATTGCTGTATTAGGGAGCAAATTCCTTAAGAACCCGAATATCCCGGAATGCGCAGAACGTATGCGCAGTAACAAAAGGAGGCACCGTCCTTAAGAAGACTTTTACGGAATAAAAATGTATGTAAGGCCTTTTTTAAAAATAGCTGAATAGTTTGACAAGATTGAATAGAATGAGGTAGTTGGTTCCATAAAATAGGAGAAGCAAAAGAAAAAGCTCTATGTCCGTAAGAAACATACGAAACGGAAAGAACAACTAAAAGATTTTTCCTAGAATTTCCCACACCGAAGTTGATGGTAATGGCAAAATCCGTTAGCCTCGTTGAGTGTAGCAATTTGATCTCTAAAGTGGAGCTTTTATTGTTATGATAAAATGTCTGAAATTTATTCGCCGCGGTGCAATTATGCTGCATGTTATTTGCTATAAGTTGAACGGTAATGGTTAAGTCTGTTAGCCTCGTTGAGCGTAAAAATCCCCAAAGTGGAGTCGCACTTATGTAGACGAGGAGCTTTTGTCAGTTAAAAGTTCTAATAAACGCCCCAAATCCTCTGCCTCTACACTTGCACCGTTGCACTGGATCTGCACTAGGTTAGAGATCAACTTCGGTGTGGGGTCCGATCAGAGTACGTTAAATGTTTCCTTCAGAGGTTTGTTTTTCTCAGTAATGAATAATAACAGCTACTGAGTATGATTACGGTCGTATTGGAGAAATTTTTGCCTGGTCCGGAGTAGCGTCCGAAAGCGAATTTTCTTCCTTTGAAGTGCAATCCAACTCAAGTTTTTCCTCATTAAGTGACTGTTTGGCGCTGGCAATGCACGGTTTGGTACAGACGAGAATTCCCTTGAGACGGACGCCAAAGGGACAGTTCAAACTGTCCGCATTATCAGAGAAGTCCGTATTGCAGAGGTAGGGATTGTATATTTTTTGTTTCCTCAGGACCAAGAGAAACGTCCGTAATGGAGAGGCGAGCCTAAGTCCGTAAGGAGACGTTCGACTGTATATACTAAAACCAGAGACTCTAACAACAATTCACTTATCGTCAGTGAATCCAACAACTAAATAAGAGATCTCAAAGGAGTAAAACGAATGGGAATTGCTAAATGAGATTCACGCCATGTTCAGTCAACCGCGGGGTCAGCTTTAGTGAGAACTATTACTAGTACAGTAGGACATATATATCAGTAATACATTCTTTGCTTACTTGAATCAAGTGCCCTTCTCATACCAACTTTAACTGTCAGCTTTAGTGAGAACTATTACTAGTACAGTAGGACATATATATCAGTAATACGTTCTTTGCTTACTTGAATCGAGTGCCCTTCTTATACCAACTTTAACTGTCATGTCTAGAAACTGAAAACAAATAGACATCGAGCATAATTTATTTTTATCTGGTTTTTGTACAGTATCAGAGATCATAACGAATCAGAACAGTCGGAATACTGCCGCGCCGCCTTCAGCACGATCAGTCGTTTTACTATACAGCGCCTGTTTTAATCAACAGTGTTTTTATGCAGTATCGATCTTTGCTGAATAACAGGAACTGTAACCTCGTTCAGAGTTTAGGATTGAACACTGGATTGTTATCGGCGAAACGTTATTACTTTTAAAAGATAATCTGATGATCTTCAAAACATGATGGTCTCTAACTTCTAAAAATTTCCGAATATCAGTTCCACAACAATTTCCGATGGGGATACTAGGTATTAATTCTAATATTTGCCGCGTCACATGTGACTCGTTTGGACTTTATAAACCAGGGAATGATGGCAAAACAAAACTTGTTCAACTCTTTTTGATCCAACACAAATCCAGTTCACTTAAGTCTTAAGGAACTTAATTTTTCATTAAGGATACAGTTAAGTTGGCCTTAATTTATAATTGTCCAAGTCTATAAATGGTTGAGAAGACTCTTGGGACGTAACTGAAGAGGAGGCAGGTTCATCTGTTATAGAATCTTCTTTCCAGCGTCTCTTGCTATCCATCAAAGCTGTTTCCAATTCGTCCCTGGCCTCTTTTCTCCATTTCGTTCTTCTGTTTTGGAACCATGTCTTAACTTGCGTCTCTGTGAGGTTTAGTTTACAAGCCAGCTCAGCTCGTTTTTCTTCGGACACATAGCGATTCCTGGTAAATTCCTGTTCCATGGTGAGTACTTGATGCTGGGTAAACAGAGGTCTTCTTTGTTTTCTTTTTCGCTGATTGCGCCGTCTTTGTAGGTAAGGGGTGGCGCCTAGGAGATAACAAACACCTGTATTAAATTTGTTGTAAAGTAGTGAAGTCTACCTATAGCTCCGAATTTAACTATCAAGATCACTAAAAACGCATATTTTTATACTGTTCCGGATTCGATACGGTTAATTTTAAAGAGGAGAGGTGGGGGGGGGGGGGGTGGGGAACAGAAAAGAAGCTGACTTAAGTACTGTTTCTCTCAGCCAGCGGGTCCCGAAGGTTTTTGTTTATTTTTAACGAATATGACCTGCAAAGCTACGAAAACCAGCTGTGGAGCTTTCTCTCGCTGCACCACAGCTCGTTGTCGCATGTTCGCGGCTCTTTCTCGTTTGAGAAGAAGAAACAAAAATATCTGCCAGGACCAGGTTAGTTTAAATACCTCAAGCTCAGCCAGGCATGTTAAACTGCCAGCCAGTTGAGAGGTGCTTGACGAACAGGTTTCCTCCTCTTGAAATTTTCTACTCATTTGGTTGTATTAGAAAACGACATTACGCTCAGCTATATTGAAGTTTTGTGCCTTCACGTTAAAAACCTATTAAAACCATTTGCTGAAAACCATTTGTTTTTTCGGACGATGTCGTTTGTTTTATCCAATAGCAAAACTGCTTTTCATTTTTGGCGATCAACGCTATCGGTGCTTTAAAATATAGTTCCCGCAAGCCCAAACTGACCAAACTGAGAGTAGCCACGACCATAAAAGACCAACTGACAGAGTCAAAGAAAAAATGTTGAACTACGTAAACTCTAAAGTGCAATGTTCGGATTGCAGCCTGTCTAGGTCGGATCGGGTCGGATCGGGCCTTAAATTGAACTCACTGACAAACACTGAGCAGTAGTCGGAATCGGACAAGCGTCAGTAGATCATGGTTTTACTGCTACTGAGGAATGTGCGTGTCTGTTCCATTACTATCAACAGGATTTACAAGGCGTTAACTGCGCAAAGCTCACACCACAGAACTGTTGGCATGGAATGTGAAATTTTTCTTTTAAAAGGAAATATTCCAGTTCCTCGTAAGATTGTTTAACTACCATCAAGTAACTGATACAGTGCTGTTTTTGCTTTTTGGTCCCCTTTTGTCAGAGAGAAACCTGAAAAAAATTTAACATCGGTATCCTTTGAGAGCTAGGCGGTGACAACCGATCATATCAACGCTTTAAATCCATCAGTAATCCGTAGGAGAGAAATTTCTTTTTCGTGTTAATAAAACTTGATGAGAGCCACATGCCACTGAAACGAGAAAACCTTTTGGATGGAAGAGAAAAAAGTCTTCATTTATTCTACGATTTATTTATTCTACGATTTATTCCAGGCATTAGATTATACCACTTGAGCTTGCAACTAAATGAGTTACTATGGGCACTATTTCAGAGTGACAGTTGAATAGCACTGTCAGTTGTACCACTAAAATTACTAGAACTGGCAAAATCAAGAATACCATTAAAAAACCCTGATAACGCTGTAAGTGTAAGAACTACCCCTCCTTAGCGGTTTAAAGCCCAATTACACGTTATAAAAAACTGTACACTGTACACGAAGAAATATTCAAAGTCGCAGAATAAATACAGTAATTATAAGAAGCACGCCATATTCAGTGTTGCTCGCCAGTTCTAAATAAAATTCACCTCCATCAAATTCAAGTCATGTTCGCACTCTATAAATCATGCTTCAAGTGAATTGTCTGGCGGTTTCTGTTTTGCAAATCTTGGCATATCAAGACAACATGGCCTGCTAATGCGGGGCGGAAAAACTCAGTTATCCTGACATTATATACACCTTTTCTGAGACAATCGCCCGCACCCTCTCACGTACCCTCTCACTTTGTTCGTGCAATCGCTCGCACCTTGTGAGCTCTAAACCACTCACTCCTGAGGAGAGCTACGATTTATTCACTTACCTGGCAGAAATCTCATAAATCGAGTTCCAAACAACCACGGAGGGAAGTGGCTTGCAGCACTGAGAAACTGCGCCGTTGTACTGTAAGAAGCCAAACTTGCTTCCACATTGAACACAAAAGGCGGCCTCATTGCTCGAGGGACAATAGGGAACATCGGACGCCTTTTTTCGTTTGAATTTTCTGGTCTTTCATCCTGCGTTTCTTCTGAAAGATTTAAAATGCTTTTTATGGAGAATGGGTTGTTGAAAACCGACTGTGCTTGCGGCGGATTTTCTTGACCTAGAGACGCCATTGTGAAATGAGTTCCTCGTGTGTGTTTCGGAACGATGTATTGGTGTGAAAAACAGCACTTTTGGCCGTCAGAGAGACTCCACTTTAAAAACAGATTGGAGACACCAAGCCTGTGTATTGTTGTCCAATTAGTGCTATCAGTCACTCTAGTGCACTTTGAAACGTCAATTAGTATCGTAGTGTCCATTTCCCCGCCATTAGGATTCATTGTTACCAGGTCAGCTGTGTTTCTGCGCAGAGATATTTCTCTGAAGCACGAAACTATTAAGGAAAAACACGTTTGAATTGTGGGAATGTTAACTTAATGTTCACTAAAACCTTTAAAATGCCTGATTGAGGTTAATTTTTCTTGCGATTTTGGGCAAACCTATCGTTAAGTTTTCAACTTCCGGTTAAGATAATTTACTGACCGGAAAGGGATAGTCCACGATTAAACCGGAAGTTTGAGTATAACGGCGTAACAAATACGTACAAATCCTTTGGTCCCTTAACTCATATTAGACAATTTTTGTTTGATTTTTCTGGAACTGTTGAAAAGTACATTCATAACTCAGACACCAAAGGGATGAGAGTCGATGATGAGAGTCCGTATTACAGTGGCCTGTCTGTGTCCGTACTATGGAGAGTCTATAAGGAAAGGATCAGTGTGTTAAATAATGAATCCCAGTCAAGAATCCGACAGCAAAATTTCTTATGTAAATCCTGAAAGGTCAAGATAAAAATTTCTGCAGACGAAAATGTTTTGAAACCACCCGTTATTTAGCTGTTCCAGTTAAATTTAGCGGAGTATTTCCTGGTTTTAAATGTATTGAATTGAACAAGCTCATTTCCGTCGTGCGACATTTTTATCTTTTCTTGTTCCGGATTTTCCATCAATTGAAGTTCCTCGCCCAAAATCACTTCTAATCAAGTGGAAATTAATTTTGCCCAAATAAATCTCCTTGGTTTTCTAGTTATACGGCAGCAACTAGTTAAATACATTGAAAAACCATTTGTATTCAGCTCTGTCGAAACAAGTAGTCAATACAATTTTCTTTACCAGTATATACACTTTGCTTTACTTTATCTTTTGTTTACCTGACCGAGCTCACATTTAAATCAAGTACTCGACGAATTTGGCATTGTTAATAATAATAATAATAATAATAATAATAATAATAATAAAATTTTTTTTAATAATAATAATAATAATAATAATAATAATAATAACAGCATAGCTGAAAAAACATGCGGCCATCATTAAAAGCTATTTAACAATATAGCAGAAATTTCTTATACTGCTACAGATCCAGGGCCGTACCTAGTGTCACAAAAGAACTACCTACTAGCAACCTAATCGGAATTTTTCTTGATGCTTCTCGGTAAGTTCGGTTAGAATCCAACGTAAGACGAATGATAACATCAAAGATTGACAGTCGCCAAAAAGCGTATACCCTTTTTCTTGCTACGCATTTAAACTGGGCAATTCAAGAAGATACATAGCAACTTAGTCCTTTCCATTCTTTCGCATTTACATTTAAGAAAGCCGCCGAACCACATATCTATTCTTTTTAGCTGTCCAATCAGCCTTGCAACTAGTTTTATGTTTTATTCAATATAACGGATCCTGATCTACACCAAGATCCGGCTTCACCTCGCTGCTGTTTGTCCAAGTAGTCTGGTCCTTGCAATTATTGAAGAGTTAAAGGGTGAGTGCCTTGTCAGTTTTATTTAATGAACCCGTGTTTTGGGGCCATAGGCCAGTTACGACTGTTTGGTTTCGGACCGTCAGAAAAGCGGTACAGACACCTCCCCATCTCAGGAGGGTCTACTTGAATTGTCTTTCTTCACTAAACAGTCGCTTGACGCGATGAAAACATTATTATTCTAAAAGTCATATCTTTTTCAGATATTTTAAATTGTTGTAACTCTATGAGACATGAGGAGTCTTTCAATTCTTCAATTAGGATTTAATCCGCTATTTTTAGTGTAGTTTTGTCTTACCGTTTTAAGCTCAGTGTGACAACAACGACAACAAAAAACACTGACATGCTATAATAGAGCTGAAATTTTGATGCTAATCACATAGTCCTGTCCCAGCTGATAGAATATGTAGAATTTCAAGGAAGCTAAACGGTATCTAAACCCTTGAGCTAGACCATTGATAGCTAGGGATAAAACGAGATTAGCCTAAAGAGCAGATGGAGGTCTTATATCGACAGCTTACACTGTGTACCTCTGGATGTTTCGATTTATCTTATGGCCGATCAAGAAAGGCTGTATAAAACATTACTTCATCATGTTGCGTGAAAAGATATTGAGGTTGGGTTGGCGCATTGAAAATGATTAGTTTCCAAACCCTGATTAGGAATATTCGGAAAATATACAAAAGCTAAGGATCTTATTGACAGATGTTCTTAAACTGTAGTTTTCATGTCCTAGAAAAAGGCCAGAAGTTTTCCTGATGGAGACCAAGGTTTCTACAGATACTGACTACGTTTTAAAATGGAATCAGCCAAGCGGTCGCATCGATGAGGTCGAGAAACTGAGCGGTATATGTGTTTGCAAAGAAATAGCGATGACAGTAATCAAATTAAGATCATTCCTTATGTAGTCTTCTTTCAACAAATTAATGTTACATGTCACCCGCGGCTGTGAGTCGTTGATTCATTTTTCAAAAAGTCATCGGGGCAAGACCTCGCAGGGATTCTCATTTTAGATTCAACGTCTGTAATTCCTTTGTTAAGCTTGTTGTGTAGACAGCTTGCTGCAATTTAGAAGGCCATGAAGTGCTTGAAAAGTCATTTCTCTCAAAGAGGCCGTAGAGGAGGGTCTGTTTTTCTGGCATTTTATATTTTTCGATTCTTTTTTACTGTCCTTTACAGTTCAAATGTGTTATAGACGTTTATTATTAGGTTCACTTTGTTTTTCGACTTTCTGGGCATGAGAAGAAGACGCAAGCATGCTGAGATTTTCAAGTATAGCGTCTCAATACTTTGTACGAGGTAAAGGTACGGTGGCCTCGTGTTACTTTGTCGATCCAAAGTCGCTGTGATTTCTTGAAGGAGGATACTTGACTGCCGCATTATCTATCTCCTGCCTAATGCATAGCTGGGCTTTGAAGAACCTTGGTCAAGAGGAAATAATACCAAAAAAAAAAAGATACATGAAAGAGCGAAGTAGAGTTACTTTGGCCAATTGGAATCGGTTTAAAAAAAACTGGCAAACAGAAAGGGCTAAGCTAAATAGAAATTTCTAATACCAAACGTTTTTAGACTATTTTCCAAAAATAGAAAGACCGTAAGAAGCTGCATGCTAGCATGATTAAATTACGTAACTCCTGTAATGAAACATCTGTTAGACACTTCAGCAGAGGAAGGAACTTGGGCCAGACGCTTCCGATCAGGAATTCTTCCTACAATTAAGCTGACAAGCCCACAAATATGAGTCTCACTTTTTATGATTCGCTTGATATCCCATGATGCACCATGACGGACCAGCAAGTGGTTGCTTTTTCCATGGTGGTTTCTGACGTCATCTCCGCTTACACCCTTCGACACAAGATGACGATTATTTGCACTTTAGGTTGTAACTGAAAACCCAGTTTCTAATACGTTCCTCGCTACAAAAATGTCCCTTCATTGAAATGTGTTTGGGTAGGGTTACCTACATACTATTATTAGCCGTGAAACAGCTGTCAATTCTCTATGGTCCTCCTGAACAGACCTGTGCATCAGTCATCTCTCACGATCCTTTAGACACTAGGAGCGCGTGCATCAGTCATCTCAAGCCGGTTTGAATACTATAAACGGGGGCTAACGTCGCCGTGTCTGAATTAGCCTAGACACGCCTGCTGCATCATACAGATTCTTCTTACCGGTCTCCATACATTTCGTTAAGTACTAATTGGGAGAGCTTATTTAAACATTAAAAAAATCATCTTGAGTGGTCATTTGCCTAATTCTCAAATACAAAAAGGAATAACAGATTGATCCGTTGTCACCCTATCTTTTTATCGTCGCACTAGAAATAAACATTGTGGGCATCAATATCTGTAACAATGAAGTAAAATAAACTGCTTTTGCAAACGACTAGTTAACCACACCTATCAATGCACTCTCAAATCAGCACTTGATCAATTTAGCACCTGCTCGGGACTAAATTTTTTTTTTAACACTATTTTGAACAAAGACAACACAAATTTACGACACATCGGCTCTTAACAATAATTAACAACTATATTTTAATATGAAATTACAGGTAACAAGTTAATACAATTAGTTCTAAAAAACAGAAGAAAAGAACAAAGTACGTAAACTGATTACATAAACATATTGGTATCAGGCAAAAAAAGGAACATGTCCCGCTTGCCTCAGCTCTCAGCATCCACGCGACCTTTGTTAGATTTTTGCAAAAAATTACAGATTAATTATTCCTCTGAGGCCCACTACTTCTTAAAATAAGCTACACTGTTGTTGTCAAGAGCTATCTGTTTTCCAGTTTCCATGGAGTTCATAATAAGTTGTATGTATACCTGTAGTATAGGGAGGGTCTTCACTTAGTCTGCACGTGTATATATATAGTGTCTAGTAAGAAGAAGAAAGTAATGAAGAAGTAAATTAGATATACTATCAGTTAAGGCAAAGGGTAGGAGAGAAGGAGACATTCGTCAGAGTAAGATTCTGAGAAATCCATTGGAAAGCGTTTCTCCAAAAGGTCTAAGTTTATTTGCAGCACCAAAACAAATGCACAAGAGTTTCAGTGGCGTCATTACAAAAAGAACAGGAGTTAACCTCTTTTAACCCTATCTCATGAAGAAAGTCATTTGTAGCTACCCGTCTGTGTAGAAACTTAAACTAGAAAACTCTTAATTTGGTTTCCGTTGTACATAAAAAGGGAAAACGATAAGTGTTTTCCCAATCCACCTCCAAATTTCCAATTACAGGGTTGATGGTTTTTTTTCAATGATACATTCGTAAAATGTTTTGCAAACATTCGAGGATGAGGGTAGAAGTCTTATATCTTTTCGAGTAGGGTTATTTACGTTTGAAAAACACTGTTTTCTAAAGTGTTTCAATGCTCACACTACTTTCAAATACTCTAGGTAGTTAGTCTTGATGTTGTTCTGCTCAGCATCAAGCAGTCTCTGATTTTCTTCACTCCTGCATTACACCACGATTAATAGAAGAATGATCTGTTCTCTATTCTTAGGAGGGAGTTATGCCAGATCTGGGGGGACAAAAAGTCTGTTAAACTGAGCATTGGAAGCTCTTGCCGTTTTAGGTTACTTGAAAACACTAATTTGCCACCGTGCCTTGCGAGATAATAATTGAAAAAAGACTTCGTCGAGATAACCTTTTACCCATCTCATTTTCAAAAGTTAAAGCTTTGAATACCAATCACTTTTAACCCTCCTTTATTATAGCTGTTGATCATTTCTGTCCTTTTGATTTTATCACTCTTGCCATCCGAAAGGAGGTCGTATAACAGGGAGTTGATTTACTTAACTACACCTTGGGGAGTTGGAAGAGAGGACAAAACGTAAACAATTTGTGATGCAATTCTATCTAGGAGAGTCAGCCTCAATATCCTTTAAATCTGACGTCGAAAACCAAACTCCCAAGGCGTAGACTTTCCTGTCTGCCCAAGTTATCGGTTTGTTTGAAGGGACAAAAGTATTCGAATTTTTAACTGATCCTATCCAGAGGGCTTCGATTTTCTCGTAATTAACTTTCAGACCAGAAATGTCCGTAAATATGTCGAGTAAATATAGCGTCCTCGAGAAGAAGAGTTTTCGTAGCCATCTAAAACCATTGTCGTATCATCTGCATATTGTGAGAGTTTACACTCAGTGCCGCTTGTTTTAATACCACGAATTTCTTCATCTTTCCCTATTGCATTGCCCAGGACTTCAGCGTATAAAATAAATAGATAGGGCGAAAGCGGACATCCCTGTGTTACGCAAAGGCTGAAAGTAAAGAAGTCGGTAGACCATCCATTGTTTTGGATACAACTTCTTGTATCTGTATAAAATAATTTAATCCATGTCACCAAAGAGGTTCCAAAGTTAACAGTTTCAGTGTTTTCTCAATAAAAGACCGTTCTATCGTAGCGAAGGCTGTTTCGAAGTCAATGAATGTTTGTTCTTCTTAGGCACGAGGGTAATAAGTCCTCTCCTCTGCGTGATTGATAAACAGCCCTTTGCGTGCACAAAATTCAAGGCACCTAGTAAGAATTCTTTGATATCTTCCCAGAACACTTTGTAGAATTCAGCCTGAAGACCGACACTTCCAGGACTTTTGTTTGGTGCCATAGTTTTTAAACTTTCGAAACATTCTTCGTTAGTCAATAGACCTTCGCATTCTTTTCGCGCCTGCTCCTAAAGTGTCCCAGTGGAGCCTTCAGGGAGGAAAATGCCGTCATAATCCGAAATACTTTGCGGCTTACAAGAAGAATAGAGTTTTTGGGTAGAACGATTTCGTTTCTTTTAAGATGTTGTCGTCCGTATTAGAGTGACACTTTTGTCATCAAGTTGAAGTTGTTTGATAGTTTTTGTATTGAGTGGCGTTTTTCCAAAAGTATTTGGTATTTTTCTGTGCTTCGTTATGCCAGCGCGCCTTAGATCTTATGATTGTTCCTCGGGTTTGATACTGGCAAGTTTTCTCTAACTAGAGTGTTTTCATTTTGACTTCTAATTCTTTAAGCGCGTCAGTTTTATCGCTTACAGATAGGTTGTTTTCCTCTAGTTTCTTCTGGAGAGGTAAAATATCACACTCTGAGTTTGTTTCCTTGGACTTCATTTTGGCTCTCTTTTCTTTTGCGTGTTTAAGCGAGTTTGAGCGGATACGCATCTTTGTGGTGTCCCAAAGGAGCACCGAGTCGACCTCGTTGTTACTCTTGTACTCATTAACAACTTCAGCAATTGTTTTCTTAATTAGATTCACGTATTCAATGTCCGATAAAACGAGGTATTTAGTTTCCAAAAACCTAGGACCCTGGGATTGTTGTTATTTGCAAGATGAAGTGTTATTAGAGAGTGATCAGTCTTGTACCCGGCTAAAATATCTGCTTTCGTGACTGTTGGGCTTAAACTTGCGCTGGTCAAGAAAAAGTCTAAGCGACAGTGTATTTCAGGTTTCTTTCTTCTCCAAGTAAATCTTTTGCATCTGGGTTAAAAGCACGCCATACGTCTATCAAGTCTAGCGGATTCGCTATATTTTGTACTTCTTTCAATGAATCTTTATGCGTCACTTGGCTTTACTCCTTATTTGCCTTTTTGAACATCCAGTACTAAGTTGAAATACCCTCCCAATCTTCTCAATCGAAAGAAAGGAGGTAACTGAGAACCTTTTTGAAAAAGGCGGGATTGACGTCGTTCGGTGCATAGATGTTTACTAAAGTTATGATCTTATTTTCTATTTTCAATCATGTCAATTATAATAAATCTTCCTTCTGGATCGGAAAATTGTCTCATGTCTTCGAACTCAAAATTATTGTTGAACAATACACACGCTTGCACCCCTGCGCTACAATTGAAAGGCTGCTAAAGAAGGATGAGGATCCCCATTCTGAAGAGCACAAGGGTTCCTTCTCTTTGGTGCAGTGGACGTCTTGTAAAAAAAGATTGAGAATTTTTTCATTCTAAGCCATCGAAAGGTTTCGTGTCTTTTCAAGGTGTTCGAGAAGCCCCTCACATTCAGAGAACAAATAACTACTTTGTCAATTGGAGTAGAATTGTTGATTATTAGGTGGTGAATAAACAAGGGCGCGTAGATACGAGAAGAGGCATTCCAGTAACACCCAGCGGGACCGATGAATGTTCGGAACAGAAGCAAAAGAGAAACATTCAGTACTAACAAGAGAAATATATCTTACGACGAGAGCAAAAACTATATCTAAAACGAAAATTATCACAACAAAAAACAAAACAGGATTTAAATTACCGTGAGCTGAGTAATGCATGGTAATGCGAAAGGGAAAGACGGGGAAAAACACATTAAGTTTAACCCTTATCGTGCGGCTCCCGGAATATTCCGGATTTGCGAGTACGTCCATATGGACGGATCCCGGAATATTCCGGATTCCCGAACACCATTGTTTCTTGTCGGGAAAGCTCGGCCAACCTCGAGCTAGGGTAAGGACTACGTCATACCAATACACAAGGGGCATAAACAAAGCACCCCACAGAGAGCCGAAGTCCAGAAGATAATAATAGATGTGATTAGCATAAAAATAGTTCGTGTTCGCGTGATTAAAAAAATTCAAGATGGCGACTGGTATCACGTTTGTTGATGAGGGAACTATTGATGAAGTTTACGGCGGAGAGGACAGTGCAGGAGATGAAAGCTCGAGCGATTCTGAAAGTGGAGAAGAAGAAAGTGATGAAAGTGAAGAAGAAAGCGACAGAGAAGAAGAAAACGAAGCAGACAACTGGGTTATTGGTGCTCGCGAACCGACCCGACTCGACTTCACAGATGATCAAGGCTTGAACACGGACCTTCCAGACAATCCTTCCTTCTCGGATTACTTTAATCTGCTTTTCCCTGACAACCTATTTGAAGATATAGCCAGGCAAACAAACAAATATGCCAGGGAAACTCTTGCTTATCTACGAGGAAGGGATAATTTGCCGCCAAACTCACGATTTAGAAGTTGGCCTGAGAATGGCGTGACATCAGGTGAGATAAAAGCATTTCTTGCCATGACTATCGCAATGGGCCTTGTAAACCAGGAAAATATCCAGGATTATTGGTCAACTGATGAGGTTTTGTCGACCCCCTTTTTCCCTGAAATAATATCAAGGGATAAGTTTATGAACATTTTAACATTCTTTCACTTGTGTGACAATGATAATTATGTTCCAAGGGGACAGGCTGGCTATAACCCTGTGAAAAAACTTGGCAATGTATTTAGTGTTGTCACTGAAAATTTTTCAAGTGTTTGGAAGCCAGGAAAAAATGTTTGTATTGATGAAGGGATGATTCCCTTCAGAGGAAAGATACATTTTAAGGTCTACAATCCAGACAAGCCTGATAAGTATGAAGTGAAATCATATCAGTTGTGTGACTCCAGCAATGGGTATTGTCTGATGTTTGAAATTTACACTGGTGTAAATACAGATCCACCCAGTGCTAAGGGTAAAACCTACGATTTAGTGATGAGGCTTATGCAGCCATACATTAATGCAGGGCGGTGTTTGTATGTTGACAATTATTATACATCACCAACATTGTTCACTGATTTGTATCAGTTGGATACTGGAGCCTGTGGAACAGCGCGTCACAGGAAGGGTATTCCCCATGCGTTCAGGGTTGCTCAGGTGAAAAACAAGGGTGACAAATTTATCATGAACAATGGAACTTTGTTAGCAGTCAAGATTAAAGACAGGAAAGTATTCCAGATGTTGTCGACTGTGCACTCGATTAATGAGGTTCAAATTGGACGTAATCACCATGCTACTGGACGTCCGCTTACAAAACCTGAAATTGTTCATGAGTACAACAAGTATATGGGAGCCGTTGACAGGTGTGATCAG
Organism: Siderastrea radians; assembly: GCA_964017195.1. Lineage (NCBI taxonomy): Eukaryota > Metazoa > Cnidaria > Anthozoa > Scleractinia > Rhizangiidae > Siderastrea > Siderastrea radians. Next base: position 37,011,509 of record OZ024893.1, on the reverse strand, counting down.
ATGGTTGCATATTCCTGTTTTAGGCGACACACCATGAAATGGTGGAAAAAAGTATTTTTTCACCTGTTCTCTTTATCAGTGCTAAACAGCTACATCTTGTATAAGGAGAAAACAAGATCACCTGTGCTACAGAGAACATTCAGAAGGGAGCTTGTAAAGGAGCTTATCACTAGTTCTGGTATTTCTTATTCCCTCACTCCAAGAGGTCGTCCGAGGAGGTCTGCAGAAGGTTTGACCCGACTGGAAGCTGGGAGGCATTTCCCCGAGAAGATTCAGGGAACTGGGAAGAAGTCCAACATGAGCCGGTCATGTGTTGTTTGCTTTCCTGCCCAAAAAAAGATTTTGGCAAGAACAGGAGAGAAGAGGAAGAGGTCAGGAAGAGAGTCCTGTTACCAATGCACTGTCTGTAAAGTGGCCCTTTGCATTCAAGAATGCTTTCAACTCTATCATACTGTTCAGGACTATGTTGCTGCTTACATAAGGAGACATGATGCAAACAATGATGATAATGATGACAATTAATTAATTAATTAATTAATCAATCAATTTTTTAATATAATGAATTTGCTGGTGGTGCTTCTTTTTGAAAAAGTCTTGTATGCATACATATGGGTGCAGGCAGATAACTGGTCTGCATCCCTATTGGACTTTTTCATAGTAGAAAAGAAATCCTTGTACCCCACTAATTTAGTTAAGCTCAACAAATTTACTCGTGTCAATTTATTTATATAATATATAAACTTTCAGCTATGATTATAAAGGATTTTCATTCACAGAAAATTCTAATAACAATAACTATTATTGTTTTATTAGACTGATGTTAGTGGGGAACTCTAATTATCATTTCTGACTTACATTGACACTCTGGAAAGATACTAATAAGATTTATATTTTGGAAATTTATAATTTTTACACAGTTTTTATCAAAAAAATATTATTTGGAAGTTCAAAGTTTTGCATATACATCCTAAAAGAGTGTTTTATTAGCAGAATTAGAAAGAGGATTTATTAAGCTTTAATTTGATATATAGGATGTAGGAAATTGCTGCATAATTGACTGTACACAGTGAATTAACAGACTTGTTGATTTGTAGCCATGTTTATTGAGAAAAAAAGTCAGTTTCAGGGAATGTTCCCGGATCTGGCTGTCAGCATGATAAGGGTTAAGAAGCGAATTTACGCTTCGTCTAGACATTGGCTTCCCCCGCACCTAGTACCCAGGTCTCCTGGGCCTAAAATTTAATAAGGACAAAAAGGAAGCTGTTGGAAGCAGCTACAATAACTGCCAGCCGCTGGATAATTCTATTGTAAATAAGCCTATTAAGATTGTAGGATTTAATTTTACTTATGACTAGTGCGTCAAACAGGAATAAAACTTTGAAAGGGATTTTGAGTTAACGTAAAAAAACTAAACAATTGGCCATGGAGACATCTTACGTTATTTGAGAAAAAAAAATTATGTACCGGGCATCTCCTCTTTGTTTAAACAAAGATCTCATCAAGCAAGTTAACTCTATTTTGTTCAGTTTTGTTTGGAAAGGGAAAAATGAAGTAAGGCGATTAACACAAAATTGCTGACTGTAAAGATGGAGGATTGTGTATGCCCCATAGTCTCTAATCAATAACCAACGAATAATCTGTGTTAAAAGTATACAGAGGAGAGAGAGAAAAAGGAGGGAAGTTCTCGCTCATGCATTGTAGGTTTAATACAGCAAATCTTTGTCATGACCTATCGAGAATGTTTACGCTCTTGTCTAAATATGCTGAAAAGCAAACATTTAGCAAAGAAGAAGTCTTAGGTGAGGTACTGTGGAACAACAAATACCTATTTGTTGGAAACATAAGGGAAACATAAGTAAATCGTTTACTTTGGTAATATTCTACCTCCCAGTGGTCAAATTAAGTCTTGGAAGGATTTGAAGGAAATAGGTTTCAACCTAAATGACTTCATGCTACTATTAGGAATATATGCAGCAATTCCAGTTTCCTGAAAAACTATGCTCAACTCTTACACTGCCGCGCCACAACCTTGTTATTTTAATTCAACAAGCAATGTCTTTATTTTGAAATGCATGATGAATCACTAAACTGACAGAAAACCTATTACCAAATGAGGAAACTTTACTGGGAAATGATCAAGCAAATACAAGTCCTCCCCACGGAACAAAAAAATATATATGCCACTTTGTACAACAATTAGGATGATCTTGACTGGCAACAAATTTATCTCATCTCACACGTGGTTACACTACATACAAAAACAAAGAATTTCCAATGCAAACTCTTAAAGATTCTCCTCAAGATGAAATTCAGGTAGTTAATACCAAGTTGTGCACTTTTTGTGGAACTCAGAAGAAATCCTCGAGCATCTTTTCATCCATTGTACTGAAACTTACTAGTGAATACTGGAGGTCTGTCTTTCTTTGACTAAACAGATTACGATCCTATCACAGTCATTAAATGACGTGGATGTAACTTTTAGCATTATTGATAAAACAGAACACTGGTATGAATGTTAGGAACGCGTGCATCCGTCATAACACTAAGTTTGGATACTGAAGAACGCGTATACCGTCATTTCACCAAGATTGTAGCAAACAATGTAAGGGACCGGGTAGCTCTCGGGTAGCACCGGGTAGCACAATTTAGACATTTTTACAGCGTATGTGAGAGTGCTATGAAGAGAGCAAACGCCCTATTGAATTTCCCTCGGCCACATGGCCGCCGAGGTCAAAGATTTTTCTTTGTTTCTCAGTGTTAATATTTGATTTCCTTTTCAAGGCCTGTGGCCGCCGGGGGAAATTCAATATGGCGTTTGCTCACTTCATAGCACTCTCACTTACACCTTAAAATTTCTATCTTACTAAGCTTGAATGCTAGAAACTCGTGTATCCTTCATCTTATCACGTTTGAATACTAGGAGCGAGTGAATTAGTCATCTCACTAAGTTTGCATGCTAGGAACTCGTCTATCCGTCATCTCACGAAGGCTGAACTGACTAGGAAAGGGTGCATCTTCTATATAAAAGCTCACATACAAACACACAAACAATTTGCTTGGGTAACGTTTATTATGATAATATCTAATTATTTGCAGTAAATTGTCAGCCAAATTTTCCCACACAGGAATACTAATAACTAATTTCTTTAATTAATATCACCAATTGTGTGTATCACTAATTATTGTTTTAGCATAACCAAAAGCAAGGTTAGGATCTTTCAAACTTAGCTATGGGTTATTATTGAGAAGGCTGGTAATACACGCTGTAAAAAAGGCGGTTCCTTAACCTCATTATTAGCGCTCTTTTTTTCCTACTTTTGATTCAATCGCGCGGACAAGTGGTCCGTACTTTCTTTCTTGCTTTCTTCTTTCAATAATTCTTTAAGCACCTATCAACGGTCGAGGCCAGTTCAAGTGTAACATAGCCACCATCGCTGGAATACAAAAGACTTTTTTATTTAGGAGACACCACGAGGTTTTTAAAAGGCAAGCTGCGTTGGAGTGAGGCGCGCAGTCGGCGCTGGAGTCTATTAATCAGAACACCGCCGGGAAAAATTGAACGTCTCTAATAATAGCATACACGGACACTTTTGAAACAAAAAATGGTTTTAAAAGGGCATTTTCATGACTTATTTTCTTACTGTTGGAATGCAGGTGCGCCAAAGTCAAAACGTCGGATAGAAAGAATATCTAGAAATCCACATCATTTCGCTATCAAAATAAATTTAGATGCTACAAAATAAAAAATAAGAGTCTCTTTAACACACAACATTTGACTCAAAGCCGGTATAAAATGAAGCACGACCTGAAGTGGAAAGGGGGCCTTGTAGAACAGTTCGAAGACGTAAATCATCATCTTTGAATGGAAGAACACTCGGCGTCAAAATGGTAGATCGTGAAAAGGTGAAAATGAAGCCTTCAGTAGCACGATGACCAATTTGAAAAAATACTGACGGTAAACAAAGCAAAAAACGCTAGAAGAGTTTCTAGTGCAAGTAAATGGAGGTAGATAATATAAAAGATCTATAAATAGAGAAAAATAAAACACAAATTTGACATGATTCTTACACTCCGCGGTGATAAATTAATAATTGAGGTGTGATGTGTGACAGAAAAGGTGTGCCTGTTACTCTGACAGTTAAAAATGTTGCCACCTTTTACTGGTGATCTTTTCTTTGTGAAAAACATTTTACTAGATCACTTACTGTGAAAAACAAAAACGCCCTTAGACGCTCAAATGGTCTTTGTAGTTTAATTTCATATATACTAGAATTGTATCTGTAGACTATTGTATCTGAATACTGCCTGTGTCTTGATGGATTTATCGAACACCCAGTGCAACTGGCTGGTCTGCTTCACACGCGCAAGTTTCTCAACAACCTCGTGTATTTTTGCACATATTCCAAATCAAGAATGGAAAGCTGTCAGTTTTTGAATTTACAGAACATTTCGGTCAGATTTCCAATTAGTTATTTCATAGGGATTCTAAGCTCAGAGCATGGCGGCATTCAAAAGAGCTCTCTCTCTTTCTCTCTCTTCTGTTCATTTGCATAAGAAAAACATAATTGAACTCTCATTGCTTGTTATATGGCTGGTTCTGGTTAGAGTTAGTTCACTTTCCACAAGTAGGCGGTAACCTTGCTTAAAGCTGAGAAATTTCTTTTCTGTCAGGGGGTGGAGCACAACCTGTTAAACACCAAACATTAGTAGGACACTCTAACATAACGCGTGAAACCTTTGTCCAATTAAAAGCACATTGTTACTAACAGGAGCCTTTGAGGCCACTTAAACCAAAAAATAAAGCAGCCCTCGCCTTGGGGTTAAGCACTATATCAGGTGAGTTCTTGTGCGCTGAAACACGTCTCAGTAACCTCAGTTTAGGAAGTAGTAAAAGTTTATTTAAGGAATATAATTTGATAATTTTAATTATTTTAAAAAATCTTGCGAAACCAACAACTAAGTTCATTCTGAAACGACAGGCTATAGGAAAGATAAGATACACTGTGTACCAACAATACATTGGTATAAACACCCTGGTAATAAACCCACTGAAAACTAAAGGACGTATTTTTGAAGAAGTTATCGTTTGTTCAGAAACAAAACTGTTCAACGAACAACAGCGAAGCGTAATTTCAAGTAGTAGACTGAAAGCCTTTACTTAGATGCGTGGAGGAAGGGGGACTGGAAAGTGCCCACATAGAAAGTTTTAATTATCATTTAAGGGGAATTTTTTCAAAAAGAGGGTCAACCTCAAGTCGTAATTCTCCAACGCAGCGGAGAAGAACTTAGATAATCACCGATGGGACATGAAGTTTCGTGTTAATCGCTTATTTCATTTTATACAGTTAAAGACGTTTCTTTCTTATTGGCGTTTTAAAAAATTGTCAGACATTTTATTTGACCAATAGTTGAACATCCCAGCTTTCTTGAATGATAACGAACTCTTCTTTTGCTTTTTCCAAAGAAATGGACCGAGCTGAAATGCTTGGCTTTGATTTTGTATGTACTCTAGCTCTTATAAGATCTGGGAAAATGTATCTGGTGAAGAGATGTATGTAACGACAAGATGTATATGACTAGAAGAGAGTACTTATAACGAGACCAGAAGTGTAACGACCTGCATGTTAGGATGCGAACCAAATTCCGTTCTAACCTCAACTCAAACTCAAACTCTAAATATTCATGCAAAAAAAAAAAACAAAGACGTAGATTCAGATTTAAAATATTGAAAATAAGTATCACTAACCAAGTGACACGTACGTTGAAGCAGTAATTGGCTTAAACCGCGCTCTTTTTTGTCGTTTTTAGGCATGTGATGTACGCTGATTTCCTCTGAATATATTTGTTTGCACAATTAATACCTTTCTTAGAGTATTTGTGACTGAAAAGAAGGTCAAGCATACGTAATACAATTATGGCAAGCACACCGCAAGATTAAAAGCTGTTAGTACCACACGCAGTGAAGCAGATGGAAAAGTAGTACGGGAGGCTAACAAGTTAGAGATGTGGGGATCAAGACAAATACAACGATATTTGTCAAAAGGAACTGTAAGACAACTGTGGTTGCACTAACATTTACATTAGTATTCCAACGTAGTGCTGGAGATTTTACGTTTAAACTTAAGTTTTAATAGAAAGAACTCATAAAAAGATAACTTTAAGTCTGCTGGTAACCTTAACCTTGGTATTACTGTACCACTGATGTGCGTTTGTGTTGAATTTTTAAAGAATTCGGGCATGGCTAACAGTTTGTGTCAGCTTTTTGTCAGACACTGAAGCCAAAGAATCCAGAAAATCGCTAATCTATGGATTCTCTCTTGTGTTTTCTGTTATGAAAGGTTTTGAGGATTTAAGTGGAATGTGCTAGCAAAGTTATATCTAGTTTTAATCACCGCGAAATTATCGGGAACTTGAACCAGACTGTTAATATTTTTCCACTTTTAAAATGAAAGTGAAGTTGCTTATTATTTAAACATTATAATCATCCGGTTGGTCAAAAGAGAGATACGGCGGTTCAGTGCGAGTATAAAAGACGCTGATACTTGCGACTTTTTATTCAAATGTCCTCTTTCAGAAAAAATGTTAAGAATGAGTTCATTTTCGACAAGTCATTACAAGACAGAAAGCGTTACTGATTCTAATCAGTTTGGACAAGAAACCGTGGATGACTCTCTGCCTCTGATGGACCGAAAAGATGTCATCAGGGATTATTTGGAAGAACCCATGTTGCCAAAAGGTAAGGGTTGCTCATGTGTGTTCTAAATGAAGGCAATATATATCCGTTAGGTTAGATTTTAAAATGCAAAAACATGTAGCGTGGTTTCTTGTGTCTCAGTTACAATGTCTTTGTTATACTGAACCACTATTAATAATAACTATACCCGTTTTGTTTCAAAGAACATACTACACAGTCTGACTTCTGTTCATTTAGCAGTTGCACAAGAAAGCATATTCAAAATCTCAGCACCAAATTTCTGAAAACTACATCAACTGACGGTTGCTGAGATAAAACACAATCATGATAAAATTGAGGTAAAGCAGGTGTTTCTTAACCTAGAAAGTGTAACGTTATATTCCTGATGATGTTATTGTTGGGTTTGAAGTGGGTGTTACCCTGCAATATTCGACCAATTTTTGCTAATGAGCGTGTTCTACACTAACCTTATTTAAATACATTCTTCGGCTCAAGTTTAAGTTCAGATTTATCTTTCAAAACGTTCATTTCAATTTTTTACTTTGTCTTCTGGACATGTGCATAAAAAAATTCACGAAATTAAAAGCAAGAACACTATTTGCATGCAGATGATTATGAAATATAGTCGATTTTTATAATTGAAAACACTTATGGATCTAGTGTTTCCAAGTTCTACCAAATGTGTTCGTTAGTCAACTACCAAGGTGCCAACTACCATGTCAGGCTCTGCAGTGATCTCTTTTAGTGAAAGAGCGTCCTTTCGAAACCCACAGACAATTTACAGAACACAAACGGTCCGGCAATCCTAATTATGAAGCTTTTAATTGGCCTATATTTTTAGTTTAGGATGGATTTCAACAATGAAGCAAACAACTGATACAATTAAATTATAAAGTTGCCTCGGCGCCGAGGCCAGTACTACTTTCCACAGTAAGAAGAAAGGTAACAATGGCGTAAATTGAACTTTTAGAAGCTTGTAACATCCAGAGTAAAGGACTCATCAATTGTAGAAAACTTCATGACAATTTTCTGGTGAAAGGATTAGACAAAACATTTTCTTTCATAAACGGAACTGCAAATAAAACTTTTTAGTGCGTTTAATTGATGTGATCAAATGAAATCAGCGGAAAGGTAAAAACATAAAATGTAGCTACTGGAGAGTTTGAACATCTGCAGTGAGTGAGCCGCCAACCATTACTGTACGCAGTGAGCGTACAATTTCGGCAATGCTTTGAAAAATAAGGTTGCAGATATTCTTGAACACCAACAAAATAAACGGAAAGTTCTCAGAGCTTTCGCAACTTATCCAAGTCCCTTTGTCAATGATGTGATTAGTGATAGGCAGCCTCGTTAAAGACGCTCAGTGTTTCAACTCTTTGTTTCGAACAGTCATGGCTATTAAGCGTCCGTGCTGGAACCTATTATTAGGAATAAACTACAACAAACTACATTCAAAATTATGAGCTGTCTTCACAAAAAGAAGGCCATACTCTTTGATCTAAAGGATGACCTAGTAATAAATTTTGGGTGAAAATGTCGTGGGAATTATTATTTCAAACAACAAGAAAAATTCAATTAACGTAATTAGCTTTAACTCGAAAGTTCTGACCATTTAGTTAAAACAATAGGAAAAAAGAATTTATATATAGGATTGCGATATTCCCTTTAAACATTACTTGTCTGCGTTCGAGAAACGACCACACAATCACCATTATCCACCGCACCAAGAATTGAAAGAGTTAAGAAAAACCTTTCTTATTAAATATTCCTCTAAAGTAAAGAATTTTTGGCCTTAATTGGCAAGGTAGACTCGGCGAAGAACTACACAGTTTAATTTGCTAGCGATGACAGACTGTGTAGAGCTTTACTAGTCTTAAACAGCGAGCAGTCCCTCTTCGCGTGTTCTGCTTCAGAGTGAAAAGCCGGACATAACTCGTACTCTACAGTGCAACTCGCAGAAGCTCGCAAACCTTATCCTGAAATTTAAATCAATGAGTTAAATCGAGGGTCAGAAGACGTATCGAAAACGTATCGATATCACGATGTAAAAAATGAAGTAATACAGTAATGAAGGCCGTTTCTTCTGAAGTTATCACCTGTTAAGAAGACACTTTCTTAAAAAAGGAGTTACGGTGAAATAATAAAAATGCCTGAGATTGATACGACGATGCACGCTTCATGCACGTGTTTATCGACTGGCATCGTCTCTACATGTACCAGAATAAGGATATCAGTTTCAGTGTTTCGACAATTTGATCAAACGAGATTCTTCAGTGACCTGAACATCAAATTTAACCGACAAAAAAAAATTCATGCTGGGCAAAATCTTACTTTCCAAGACTACGGCGTGCTGAAATATTTTCAAATCCTCTGAACTACTTTTGCATTTCATTGAATTTGGATTCTCTGATTATTTCGATAACCGTGACAGCAAATCTCAGGGGCACCCAACGAGAAAATTTTAGCAAAATACTTGTAATTTCATTTTCTGCTTTCTTAGATTGTTTCAGAGCTTCTTAAAGGCGTATTTGTGTAATCTAATACAGATTGTTCTGTTCGACGTTTCTAGCTAAAAATTTAGGCCACAGAAAATTTCAGGAAAAAGAATCCTATACATCGAATTTCTAAGCAGCTGATGGCTCCCCGAAAATGCTAGCTGACCTTATTTTGCACTCTAAAGGACATATTTTTCCCTCCGAAAACAATAGGAACTAATAAGTCCTCTTGTCTACGAAAGGCCGACGTGATGTTTCGCCAAAGCTTTAGCTTTCACTGGAATTAAATCCGAAAATCTCAGGTGATTTTAGGCCTTCCGAACAGATATTCCCCGAAACCAACCGTTGGGTGCCCCTGAAATCTCACAGGAGGCTGTTTTCTCAGTTTAATCGCAGGATTCTCCGGACATGGTTAGGTTCTCAAAACCCTGCGACGGAGCAGGCTTATTTTCACCATTCAACTTAGAGCTGATTGATTAACGATTCATGATAAAATTACCATTACAGACAAATATTCAAACGCACTTCAGTAGGGTAATTAACTACTGAAATCCCTTTGCACTGGGCAAAAGATATTATGACACGACATGTATCAATGTTATTCATTCAGTTACGTCCTTTACTTCTTTTCAAAACTAAACTTGTAGAGAAGTTTTTTATGGCGGTAACAATACGCGCTAGAAATAAACTTAGAAAAGAAAAACCTGAAATTCAGATATTATCAGAAGAACTCGCTGAACAACTAAAGGCTGTTTATTCTCCAACAAATTAAACAAAACAGTACTGATTTGAATTTTATTCAGACCTGTTCATGAGTAACCACGTTTTACAGTAGCTCATTCATCACCTCGTTAAAGTCTTGAACCCAATTAACATATTTATTAACATGACGTCCTTCCAATAAAATCTTTACTTTACTTAATATCCTTAATTTCAGTATGGCTTTCTCGATCAATTAATTTGAAACTGAGGTCGCTATTTGTATTTTAATTGTTGCTCTTCGGAACGTTGCTTAAAAAGCAACGAAAAGTAAGGACCCTCTCAAAATGACGGAACCGAATTTGGATGTTTCAGTGGATTTAAATTTACGTATAATTTGAGATACAGCTGACGCTCGCTTTTGGCAGGAGTTACACTCCATAAACGAAGACAGCATGCACCCATTGCCCGTTGTGTATTGTGCGTTGTGTGTTTTCAACTCTGTCAATGATTTCACTCACAAAATAACAAATTGATCTAATTTGAAACTGGTTTACCAGAAGCATATGCCGCTGCCGAATGTCATTACTTAAAAAGATGCGAGATAGTTTTCTGATACCAGCAAACACTAACAATGCAGCCGTCCAATACTGGCCTATTCGCCGCGAACACTGCTATGAGTATTCTCACAACCCATCTATCGGTTAAGAAATGAACTTATTACTCAACATATAAGGCCGGGAAAATAGCAGAATACAATTAAAACAGTGTATTGAAGCAAGCTGGTATTCTATGAGCTTATCTGCCCAGTCTTTAATTAACATATTGTACAAAATCACCATTAGAGCTTTAAATTGACTTAAATTCATAATGTATCTTTTAAATGCGTCGCAATTTCACCAGCTCTTTTTTGCAAGACATAACAATTGGAAAAGTTAATCCATACAACCAAAATGTCAATTATGCTGATTTATGTCGATTGTGTTTTTGGCATTTCAATTCCACAAAATATGGCTCAGTTCCAAACCCTTATCATGATATAATTACTTTTCGTAGAAAATGTAAAATTAGGAAAGCTTGCAGGTGTATGAAAACGATATATATTTGCCGTGAAGCTGTCAAGTTTTGCCATCATTTTTTAGGCTTACGGCTTAACTCGGTCTGCGCGTAGATATCATATGGCGTTCTTGTATCCTATAGAATGTACATTGTTGGACTCAACACCGGGTTTTTCCGTTCTATTAGAATCGCTGCCTTCTTCAGCCATTTGCTATCCTACATACTCAAGTCCGGATCAAGCAGCCATCGCACCATCCTTGTGCTTGCCAGAAGGCATTCGCCTTGTGAACACAGGCTCTCAAACTACTGTGCTGTGTTGTCGTGCCTCCATCTCTAAAGGAACGCGGTTTGGACCTTACCGAGGAAGAGTGATTCAACCTTCGCAAATAAAAGAAGGTGAAAATAATGAGTTCCTTTGGGAGGTGAGTATAGTCAAACAACTAAATAATGCCCTATCGGAACGAAGCTATTTTTTCGAAAACTAGCTAACTTATACAAAGGCTCATATTGTTTCTCTGGGCTGAAAAGTAGGCTGTACCATTTATTACTCGTGAATTAAACCCTTCGCATAGAGAAAAAAATGTAAAAAATAAATGTAATGTTTGTTTTGTTGTCATTTTCTAATTCTCTCCAAACTCAATTTGATGGAATTTCAGTTGCGATACTTTATCTAGCTTCGTTTCGGGATCACACGGAATCCTTGGAGGTCAGATTTACATTTTTTGTTTTAACTACTGGAAAAAACCAAACTAGAAGAGGGTTTATGTTACAATGGCGTATCAGTGTTTATCTTCTGCAAACCATGCCAAAATTGAAGGTTTCAATTGAAAGGCAGGATTGTAACCTTTTCCATTTCAAATAGAAATCCTTATGTGAAATAACGTACAAGCTATCATTATTTGTTCTCCTTTGATAATAAAGATCTTTAAAGAGGATGGAGGTCTAGCTTACTACATTGATGGACAAACAGAGTCACAAAACTGGATGAAGTTTGTCAACTGTGCACGAAGCAGTGAAGAGCAAAACCTTGTATTGGTTCAAGATGGCGAGCAGCTATTTTATGAATCGTGTCGAGACATTTTACGTGGAGAAGAACTCTTAGTTTGGTATGGAAACCGCTATGACATGTTCATGGGAATACCAACAGGGATCAAGACCGTACCAAAGAAAGAAACAATCAACGAAACCGGGCAAGGTGAGATCTTAACTCTGAAACTCAGTCGTGAAAAAAAGCAACCCCTAATTAACTATTAACGATTCACATAAAACAACCGACACGATAATTCTTCTGTCCCTTTCCTGGATTGCGCCTATTTTTGTAAAGGTTTAGTTAAGCGTTTGTTACGTATTTTCTAACATTGGAAATTTGATTGCATATTGTTGAACTTGTTGCAGGTGTGTTTGGCAGTTTCTCGTGTGAAAGGTGTGGTAAAGTGTTTGCCTACAAGTATTACCGTGACCGTCACTTGAAATACACGCGCTGTGTTGATCAAGGTGACCGTAAGTTCCCCTGTACGGTGTGCGACCGGTCCTTTGACAAGCGAGATCGCCTCCGCATCCATGTGCTGCATGTGCACGAGAAACACCGTCCTCACCAATGTACAGTGTGCGAGAAACGCTTCTCTCAGTCATCTAGCCTCAACAAGCACATGAGAGTTCACAGTGGCGAAAGACCATACAAATGCCCCTATTGTGTCAAGGCCTTCACCGCATCATCTATTCTACGCACGCACATCCGTCAGCATAGCGGGGAGAAGCCATTCAAGTGTAGACATTGTGGACGCGCGTTCGCCTCGCACGCAGCACATGATAGTCACGTAAGACGCACGCACACCAAAGAGAAGCCTTGCGTGTGTGAATACTGTGGAAAGGCTTTTGCGCAATCGTACGAATTAAAGTTTCATATTAACATGCATACGGGAGCCAAGCCATACACCTGCGAGAAATGCGGCAGAGCGTTTTCAAGTCCCTCGTCACGTGACCGACACCGTGCTAATTTTGACTGTATTACAAGAAAAAATCGCGCACCTAAAGTCATGCGTAAAACACTGTTAAACGCTTGACTGGCATTCCATACAATGAGAGCAGAAAGTAACGTGCTACAGCAATGAACATTTAATATCATAGCGTATCATAAGTGATTGTTATTAACTTAATCTCTCTCTCTCTCTCTCTCTTTCTTTTTCTTTCTGTTTTTTTTTTTGCTCTTTAATTTTTTGTAAAGCCAGCCATCCCAAATTTTGTCAGAGTAGAACTAGCAACTTCACCCGTTTACAACAGATTGAGCAAATCTTTCAAAGAAGTCAGTTTGATCGATATCGATGTTACCATAACAACATGGCGATGACGTCAAGCATTAACATATCTCAGATTCTCTCGACATCTTGACCTATTTCCCTTGTAGGCTGCATATATTTCTTTCTGACTGGAAAGTTTCATGAAATTCTAGGAAAGGGTTTTCGAAAAAAAACTGGTTTCATGATTTATCTTTGGTGATCATTTACTTTTCTTCTTATGACCTGTTTGTTTTGATCGAGTAGTGTTATTGTAGGGAGAAACTAAATACTTGTCTCTATTGGGACTTCAAGGGTTAAGACCAATGTTCCCACTGTATTTTATCTCTGTGGCCCGGTGACAGGGCTACGTTTCAGGAGAGTTTCACCCAATTTCCTTCCTTCAATGTTGATATGGGTAATGTTTAAAATATACTCATTTTATTTCAAATAGTAATATCTTTGTTACGGAAGCTGTAGTTTCCAAACCAGTAGATGAATTTTTTCTTAACCTTCAGCTTTTAATCTGAAGTTCAACTTATGCTACACCCTCTCCGTAAATTTAAAGTGCATTATCAATCATTTTAATGGACGGCAATAGAGCGAACAAATAGGGAACGTTTACGTTCACCCACGAAATGTTTGCTGATAGCAGGTTTTTTTTGCAGAAATCACTTGTCGCTATTGGGGCTTAGTGGGTTTTTCTGATTTATCATATTGATGCGCTGTTGCCGGAACGCACGTTACAAGCTTGCTCTTTCGTTTGTAGAATGGCAATTAGCTTAAAGCTGTAGGCAAGCTGCTGGCAGCTCTTCCCATGATCTTTCGAAACTAGCTTTTTACCTGAACATATAACTACTACGAAATATCCGGCTGAGCAAGTATAATATTTTTAAGGAAACAACACGGTTGCAGATTCTGGATAAATCCTATTTTGGCAGCAGTTGCAGCGCTACAACGGCTCTTTTACTGCAAATTATGTTTTAACAAGTATTTTCCATCAGACAAAAAGAAAATGTTCTCAAGAAACTTTTGGCAGCGGTAGGCGAACATGTGGCGAACACTGCTCTTGAGGATTGGACAAAGAGAATCTTTATCTGTTGGTTTATTTTTTTATTTAGTCATTTATATATTTTTCAAGGAAAATATTATACCTTTATTTTTTCGTAAACACTCTCATAGACTCGTTTCGAAACAGCTAAACATTCCAGACGGGAAGACCTACCTGTGGATATTATAGGGACATAGGGTTGCTTTCAAGTCTTTCAAAGCTTAAGTCTAAATTTCGAGAAAATTTGAGATATGTAAAAAAAAAAAACAACTGACTTTTTTAAAACTTTGTTCAGTGTGTAGTAAGATGGTATAGTAGCTAGTCCTAGCGAGTCCTGGTAGTAAAGTGTGAGCCTTCTGAATGTGGTATGGTGTGCCTGTAGAAAAAAAGAAACAAGCAAACTTAAGTTCTGTGAAGGTGAACGCGCCATCCTGTCACTGTAAACAACCTAGAAAGAGAAACTAGAAAGCAAACATAACTAACAAGGTAAATCACTGAAGGTCGAGGGCCTCGATTTCCCTGGATATTGAACTTCAAGGAAGTTGATAAGCGAACATGTACGTAATCTTAACGTATTAAGGTAATTTTGAGGTAAGTAAGGTAATTTTATACTGGCGAAACAAAAAGCCGACGTGGCAATTCAAGATTCCATGAAGATAGGTCTTCCTACACTTCACGTACTAACTAATTAACTATACGTACACTGCGCCAAGAACTTCTCTTATAATTACTCAGTGAAAAGACCACCTGACGACTGGTAAGCTATATATTTCCTTTTGAGGAGAACAAAGAACTTACTCCATCTAAAAACACTGGTTGAGTATTTCTTTTTCTTGGTATTTTGGCTAACAAAATTTAAAATGTCAAGTTCTCGTAGTTAGAAGCCTATATTAATTGAACATTATTAGCTAATAAAACGAACGAGTTGAATTAAACCCTTTTGACAAACTACTCCCAATGATAAACAGTGTGCTCCCCGGATGATAATGCGAAGCGGACTCTGAGAATCTGAGAAGGCATACAAATTAGAAAAACCTTCATTAATTTGGCCAGTAAGTTCAGTACACTACTCACCACAATTAAGCATAACAAGAACTCCACTTTTCAGTTTCCAAAAAAATTTATTGAACTCCTTGACTTTTAGTTAGTGCTTCGGTCGTGCTAAGCCAAAGGACAAAAATGATCCTTTGTCAATGCACAAGAAACCATGAAATAAAGGGCCACTGACTTACGAAATCCTTTACTTCAGAGTTACTGACGTGCTAAAAGGCAATAACCTGAAGTGCAATTATAAGTGTAATCAGTAATGATAATAAATAGTTATAACTTATTTCCAAAAACCAGGTCAGGTCAGGTCTAAAAAAGACGGAGCGTGAGAGAAGTGGCATCAGCTGAAGAAATAGAGACACCACGAGTGGCCGAATGACCGAAATGTTTGGATACATCAATAATATACTTAATTTACTTTACGCAGTAAAATCAATCCTACCCTTAGTTTCCTTAAATGTTTAGTTTTCTTTCATTGTTGAGAGAGACAAATAAGATTGTACAGTCCCTTATTCACTCGCTAAACCTATAACAGAAACAGTTCAACAAGCTTACCCTCCCCTCCTCCCTTCCGCTTCCTACCTGGGATATTTGGACAATCCTGTCTGAATTTAGTAAACTGAAGTATGTTTAAGGCGAGCAATCTGTCTTCTCGGCGATATGAAACGTTTGGTCAGGATCGAGTATACAATGTAATGCGTTGAAGCGAAGAATAATTGTCATGAAAAGTTTGAAGACTACTGTTTCTTTTTCAGTGGTTGCAACTTCTCCCGGCCGGGCAACTTCTCTTCCTCTTTTTTTTTGAAACTTGAAATTCGTTGTACTTTATCACAAAGGCCCCTCTTATTGTCCAGGAGTGATCTTTTGCTTTTCTCTCAGGGACAATGTACGGGATTTCAGTTTGGCAGCGCGGTGTTTACTTGTTCAGTGTTTGCTGGTGGCATCGCCTTTCAGATCTGTGGCCATTTCAGGTCTGTGCCCATAAGTTAAGCCTTCAATAGAAGAAGCTCAGAAATAATTTCCCCATTAAACTTATACGATATTTCACGATCATTTTAATTCAGCCACAACTGGGATTGTCTTTGGTATTCCGAATTCAAGTATTTACTTGGGCCCCACAAGCGTACCGTGTAGCACTAAATTTTTGCGGGAGTTTAATTTTGCGAATGGGTGATTTTTTTGTGTTTTGTGGGAATTAATTTTTGCGATTGGGAAAAACTGGTTTCTTTTGCTGGGAATTATAGTTTTTGCAATTGTCATTAAGTCGCCTTCTATTTGGAATTATGACATTGACTCGTTTTTGAGTACAAACAATCAAATGCAGGTGAACATGGGCTTCTGGGTGAACAACATGCAGATGTGCAACACGTTTCCAGTTTATCAATAGACTACCTTCAGACGATCCTTTTCTTTAAAGCTTGCAACGGCTAAATACTTGTAGTATCCCGTCTGCAATTTCGTTTCATTTTTGAATGTTTTGTGTTTAATTTCGTTTTGTTTCCGAACGAAAGAGACGATTTAAGTACCTAGCCACCAAAATTTTACATTAGACCAGTAAAAGGCGATCGACAGTGGAGTAAATTTTTGCAGAGAAAGTTTTTGTGGGCAGTTTTTTTAGCGGGAACTTTTTTTTGCGGATGCTAAAAAACCGGAAAAATCGCAAAAATTAGAACCCGCAAAAATTTAGTGCCACACGGTAGCTTTAAACACAAAGCGGGTATAAATAAGATGCGCGCTTTTCTTTGTCCATTCAGGTATTTTATGGGAATAACCAAATTTTACTTCCTTTAAATTAACTGCCGTATGATGTCTCGATAATAGAGTTTCTTAAGTTAAAATTTATTGCTGTCGGAAGTGACCTTTGAAACTGCTTAAAAGGAATTTGCTTCAGAGTGACGGAAGGGCGATGTACATGAAATAAAGACACTGACTCTTCGTGGTCCTATTAAACCTGTGATACACAGGAAATTGATTACCGGATTGCTGTTTTCTGGTATGAGGTCAGTGAACGTTGAAAGTTTCAACGCAATCATTAATTCTCAATAACCCATTATAGACCGAATGAGACTATATCTAATCTTTATCCGATTCTCTTGACTCCGTGCAAGCCATTCACGCTACTTTGCGCTTCAAGCTGAGCGAATTTGAAGTCTGGTCTACAGATTATATCGACATAAAGTCGTTCGCGATAATCTTCAGAATAAACGCCCTTAGTCAGACAGTTTAATTCATTGTTTTACGTGTAGTTTAACACTTCAGTTTTTAAGTACAACAAAGCAGGTCACAGAAAAAAGTACGACACTGAACATTATTAAACTGTTCAGTTCTGCAGAAAAAGTGTGACACATGGGTTTACAGCAGGGTTTTTTTCATTTTAATCGTCATTTTACAAGTGTTTGGAGGGAGTTTAGCTAGTCCCTGAGTGAAAAAAGTAATTTATAATAAGGAAAAGAAGTAACTAACTCGTTTGTTGTCCACCTTAAAGGAGAAAATAATTTAGGTATTTGCCTAGTAAACGGAGAAATTCACAGGAATTCCGAGACATCTGACGTCACATAATAAATCACGCGGTTAGTTATCGACATTAATACCGCACCAGGAGCCCATTAGCTCATGACCGCACATATTGCCAAATTGACTCTCCATAAAGTATATAAAAGGGATTTTAAGGTGATGTAGAAATAAAATAATGCCTTCATTGGGTCTTTCAAAGCGTTTTTTCTTAGACCAAGAATTGGGAACGATCAGCAGTTGTTGACATTATACAAAACACACTTAAATTCCACGCACGTCGCAAGTTATAAAATAGGCACATAAATATTTATAGTGGATTGACTACAAAAATTACTTGGTCGGTTGATCGCAGAATTTACATTCAGTTATTACATTTCATTACCTAAAAATCGACCAATCGAATGCAACTAAATCTCTTAAATTCTACTTGTGTAAATATCATGAAAGGTCACAGACAAGTAACCGGGTATGTTTAGGCCATACGAGCCCTCTTTATAATAAACATGAAAATTAAAATAAAATGCTTAATTAAGAGATGGAAACAAACGCAGGGGAATTATCAGTTCTATTTTATAACAAAATCGCAAGCCAATGAAATCTTTCTATCACTGTACATGACTCTAAATTTGACGTTTATGTTTATCAAGGGACTTATCATGTAACAGCATCACTATAAAAAGTATAAATAGCGCCAATGCCCCAGGCACTTGAACTGAGATAATCTTGTTAGCCAGGTCCACTGACAAAGCAGCATGCGGTCAACCTCGGGACAATTATGCCGGGTATCGGTGACGAAAAAGTATTAAGTTATGCAGTAATAATAATAACAATAATAATAATAATAATAATAATAATAATAATAATAATAATAATAATAATAATAATAATAATGATGATAATGATAATGATAATGATAAGGATAATAATAATCATCATCATCATCATCATCATCATCCCATCTTTCTCCCGTTTTAGCATACAGAGGTGAATTCTGCTATATTAATAAATATTTGTAACCACTTCAGTTTTACAGCTGCTATCAGCGTGGGCCCTGTGAAATAATAAACGAATTAATAAGAAGATAATAATTATTATTATTGTTATTACTATTATTATCGTTATTAATAATTTGGATTTTTATGCATTAAGCCTGATAGATATAGGTAGACTTCTCTATCTTTATTCTTTTTTATTTCTCTCTATTTCTTTTTCAGCTATTGAGTGTTACGTAATGTACATTTCTTGAAATGAAAAGTAAAGGTATTTTTGTTTGCGCCATAATGCAGTACACGATTTACGATATTATTCGCACAAACTTTGTCTGACAAAACAAAAGAATAGCGCTATATTATTCCTTCTATTTCATCTTGTATTTATTTCTCTAGAAATCGTTTGCGAAAGTTGCCACCGAAAATTTATAGAAAGGTTATACATAGCTTTTAAATCAGGTCATTAAATCGACTAATGAATTTACCCTTTAAAAGGTATCTTATTGGCTTTATTTACATTTAATTTAAAATTTATGTAACCAAAGATGAATTTTCACAATTACCCAATCAGAATACAAGAGTAAACAAGATTTAAATAAATACAGACTGGATCATGTTTGGCACTTGACGCTCTTCCGCTCAGCCAATCAGCGAATTGTATGCAAGGAGATCGCGTTGCTCTAATTCGGAAACGGAAACCGTGACCAACTACCCACTATAGTTTTTTGGAAACTGGCGAGGCTTTCCGAGGTCAAACGTGAGGTGTAAGATTTGACTTGGCGAGAACCTCTCAAACGTGAAATCACAGAGTGATCAAGAACGTCTTGTTAAGCTGCATAGAAATGAAACCATTAGCAACAGAAACCTACAAAAATATCTTAGTTCATCTGTCATTGTTAACGACTTTGATAGACAGCCATTGGTGCATTGTGAATGACAGGTAAAACGTCATTTAAGAGTCGGCGGCCTCTATCCTCAACAAGAGATGCCTTTCCAAAGAAGCGACCCGATTTTACACACCCAAGGTAACCACATTGTACTAACAAGATGGCGTCGAGAGACGGCTCTTTTTCAACTTTTCATCATATTAATCCTCCAAGCTGTGGAACAAATGGCTCGTTTTCAATAAGGCGAATTTTAGATCTCCCAGAAGAGAGCACAGGAGAAAGTTCCTCATCTTCAAGTAACTGTTCACCAGCCGAGAGTTGCACTGTTTCCCTCCCGGTTGTCCCTCGAGCGGTTCGTCCCATGGTACACCATTATGGTGATAATGTACCATGCAGTGGACTTATGCATTGCCGAGAATTCGGTCTCACGCCTTATACTCATCACTGGGGCTATGGAACGTTTCCATTTAGGGACCAGGGATTTCCATTAGGTAAGTGAATCAGCAGCAATCACGCATATCAAAAGATTGTTGTTTCTAATGTGCACGTTATTCCCTCTGCATAAACACAACAATTCAGTTTTCTCGTGCTCTTCTCTTGGGACTGGGATTAGCTGATTATTGCTATTCTGACGTTTTTTTTGATGAATGAACTGTAAACGTTAAAACGGAAAAAGGGGATTTAAAGCCAGATTCATTAAAAGCAGAAGATGCCAAAAGAAGATTCAGTAGCTGTCCATGATTTAACCACGTTTGCGTCCCCCTTTGTTTATGTCACAAAAGGAGAATTTTTAAATTTAATTCCTAGTCAACATCGTTCAGACATTGTTTACGGCAGGAGATTAAAACTTGCTAACAAGGGAACAAAACAGAGAAGGAAAGTTAGTGTCTGTTTCAAAGGTTTTCAAAGGTTTCGATGTTCGATGGTTGCGCAAAGTTTTATAGAAGTAGATTTTTACAAAGTTACATCTCATCCACGGAACCGTATTACTGTAATTTTACTTTCCAGCACAAAGAAATTTTAGGAAGCATGAACTTAGACGGAAGAACTGGTAATTTAACTGATCTGAGTACACGAGAAAACCTTGAGGAATTTGTATCCATTCTTTGAAGACTAAGAACTCAGAACAACATGTACAACAAGAATATAACTTCCAAAATTGCTGCCAACTTGCTTAAGTCAAAGCTCCATAGAAATCATACATTGCTTTTGAAAATTTAAGTTAAGACTAACCTTTTTGGTGTCCTCAAAGTCTTCCAATCGGCTACTTGGCTTGCCACGTTTTATCCTTGCGATCGTCATTTGAATAACCCCATCTTCTTGGAAAGATCGAACATGACTCTACTGGTGGATTAATGTAAAGTAATTTAACTGGAATCTATATATCGCTTTCACTGAAGATCGGGAAGGGAGTAGTTTTAGTTTATCGTCAACTGTTGTCGTTCATTCCTTATTTATCATTCAAATGTTGGAACGCATTTGTTTGTAGGTTTCAATGTTTTAAATTATTGAACAACACCAAAAGGTGACGCCATTTGTATTTGCATCCCGCAGTTACTTGGCCTCAGTTGAATTTGCTGAAGGTTTATGAGAACTTTTCATTCACCCATCACTGACATTTGAAAAAGTTACCTAATTCTTTTAATACCTTTATTGCTTCTTCACTTAGGGATCTTTCCAAAGAAGAGAAGACGTCCTATGCGAAAGAAGAAGCAGCGTCCTTTGTTTTCCCCACACCAAATTCAAACCATGGAAAAAGAATTCGCCAAACAGCGGTACGTAACGGAGGACAAGCGAGCTCAGTTGGCTTTGGAAGTAAACCTCACAGAAAACCAAGTCAAAACGTGGTTTCAAAACCGGCGAACAAAGTGGAAAAAGGAGACAAAAGATGAAGCGAGTTCAGCCTCAAGGCGCTCCCAGGGAGAAATGGAACATGTTTTACTTTCAATGCAGGGCACATTGAGTCCTTTTTACCAGAACACATGCGCTGATCCACGTGCTAACCCGTTCAGAATTTTGCCACAGTATTGTGCTGAAGATATCTTTCCTACTGTCAACTTTAAAGGTTCGTTTGTTGCATAGATTGTTATTAAGCACAAAACACGATTGTGGTTTGTTGTATTTAGTGGTACACGTAGCATATCAAGTTCAAGTTCTGTTAGAAGTTCGTTTACGTTCCTTTTTAGGTTTTGATTTCTTACCCTCATAATATGTGCAAGTTTAAATCTTTAGCTTTTTAAGGTTTTGTATATTATCAAGTATACTCATACTTCATATTTATCACTGAGGCTCGAACAATTTATTGCCGAAGTCAGAAATTCAATCCAATGCATCCAATTCGTTTGTATCGTTTCTTTCGAATAATTTGTTAAGCACGTGTTAAACGGGAAAACTTTTAGTTTATTTCAAACAGCAGTTATTCTCAACAGACATGATTGCTAGTATTCACTGAAGTGTTAAGCGCTGTTGTTTGATTATTGTTCTGAGACGAAGAAAGGCCTGTTTACCGGTATTTCTTTTCCTTTCAGTTACCCACAAAACTTCATGGTGGATTATTTCACAGAATAAATTGTATAATGTAGTGTAAAGCATTGTCATTTTCAACAGAGGAAGTTTGCTAGTCAGATTATCAGCTTTTTCACGGTGCGAATTTAGCGGTCAGGAAAAGATGTAAACTAGGTGTCAAGTACTTCGACAATGTACTAAATCCAAACAATAGATCGTAAGAAGTAGTAAGAAAAAAAATGAGGCAAATTACCTTTATGTAGCCTTGATTAAAGCAGATTATATGTACAGTGGTCAAAGTTAAGCAGTAACTAAGGTAAGGAATAAAACATTTTTTCCTAACAAGCGGGTATTCTTAATAGTTCTGAGGAAAAATGTGTGAGGGCTTCTATTCTAAGATTTTTATTTAAGGACTGAGAACTGAATACATCCAACCAACGTGGTAGTCAATTTTTCGTCAGGTAAGAAAGAAAATTTTGCTCAAAGGGTTACAGATTGTTCAGCTTCCTTGCATTAGATCCTGGAACAAAGCCAGCAGTACAAATGGCCGGAATGTGTTTCCGTAGATATAATTACCTTTTTTATTTACACAGATAGTTTTCTTCATCATTAGACGGAAACTCTGACATGCCATTTGACATATGAAACAACTTGATATCTAGCATATAAGAAAACGAAATCTCAGTTGACTATTTAAAGGAAGTCATCTAAAAGGAGAAAATGTTTTTTAAGCATATGATTTCTGTTTACTTAGAAACATAATGCGGTTGTCACTATATTATCTCGCCCATACACATGCAGTAAGTGAATCACAGGCCCTAAATTAAATGCAGCAGCTCTTGTTAAGAACTGTTTTCTACTATCAGTGCATGCTTGCTCCATGGATCTGTTTTAGTCTCTACCTTTGCTATTTTCCTTGAACACATTTTTTCCTTTTATATCACGTGAGGGGCTCAAAAACAAGGTCGGCTAACCGAAATTGTCTCTCCTACCCCTATTAATTAAATTATTAAATTGTCTCCCTTACCCAACAAAGGGATATGATTTAAATTCTTTTGATGATCTTCTGGTACTGAAACACACTGACAGTATTGTTTCGTTTACCAGGGTAATTCGCAGTTTTGTGGGTTGGCCAACTTTGCCTCTGATGGGAGGCCGCAATTTAAATGTTTTGATTTCACTAAGCACCCGCCTCCTGAGAAATTGCACTAGATGCGGCAGGAGGTCTTCTAGGCTGTGATTCTTGGGAAGCTCTATTGTATTTTTTATGTTTCATTTCTATTATTATTATTATTATTATTATTATTATCATTAGTAGTAGTAGTTGTATTATTATTATTATTTATTTAGTTAGTTAGTTAGTTAGTTAGTTAGTTAGTTAGTTAGTTAGTTAGTTAGTTGGTTGGTTGGTTAGATAGCTCAAGCAGTTTGGTCTGGGCTAGGGTATAGAAAGGGAGTTTTGGTCTACAATAGGATATCAATTACCAGGAAACTGATAAGTGGTGTGAAAAATTTAGTCCAAAATAGAGTTTGAAAAACTCAGAAATAAATTGTAAATTTAACCGCGGTAACTTTGTTTATCGACCTGGTTTTCCATTGAAAACACTTTGTGGTTATATTTCTGATAGATAGTCAGAAGATAGATAGTCTGGGATAAGGTAGGGTTTTTTGACGTCTTGTCTTAGAATAGGGTCTCAAAATGGAGCTGAAAGTGGTCTGGTATAGGGAAAGGACTTCAGTGTCCCAGCGGTACACCCTCATCAAAAAGTTTCCGGGTACCCACCGGGGCCAACTCTAACTTGGAATGTGAAAAGACATATGAATCTCACTTTTTTTAGCTACATTCACTGACACGTGATTGACCTGCTGTGAAAAAAGAAACGCATCTCAGAAAATCATTTCACATTTTGTGTTCACGAAAATACCCTCAAGACGCTACGTTTTTAGAAATCCTTTCTGGGACGTGTGTTTAGGTACTTCGGGACATCGCTTAAAAATCGGAAAATATAAAAAAATGTGTGAACTATCTACTTGCAGTGCAGAACAAAGTTGCGTTTTAAATACGGACAATGGTTTGGCAGAATTGCACTGATAGTACCTTAAATTTTCATTCCTCTAACAGTTTTCCTCTTGAGTAAGGGCATTGATATGTTCCGAAACTCATTTATGTCGTCGTTAGAGTTGGAATCTCCCTTCATAGTGGAAGGCAACCAGGCCCAAGTGTAGCGACAAGTGTGTGGAGTCCCTTGTGTAAGTCGTCTCTTCCACCTATCTGCTCACAGAAATCCTTTGGTGTCAAAAGGCCATTGACACCTTTTTCACAGACCATCTGGCTCTCACTGTACATGTTTTTTTTTTTTGAGATTTATGGCAAAGAAATCAATCACAGAGAATTGACTCTTCAGACATTTTACAAGAATTCATTTATTATGTCATGTCATATTCGTGATTTTAGCCGGAACTATTATAGGTACCATACATTTCAAAAGCGATAAAACTGTTGACAGATCTGCAACGTTAGGTCATGAAGACACCTTTTTAGATTGTAATAAACATATCGACCCATTACTAAATTACCTTTAATTTGAAGACGTAGGTTAATTTGACATCATTCAAATTTGCGACTTAGATTATCCTTAAATACATGACAAATAAAGCCCAAAAACGGTCACATGCCTCTTTTACTGGAACTAAATTCTTAAACATTGATTTCTAATTTCATATCAGTAGCACAGTGCATTCTATTCCAGTAGTAAACTGTATTTCGTTGGAGAATACGGTATAAAAATGAGCAGTATTATTCGCTACCAACGTAAAATGGAAGCCTCCCGCTATACTGTCACAAAATTAGACCCTGTTGGAAGCTGGAAGGATGATCTTCTGAAAAAAATGAAATTGTTAAGTTGAATTTCTCAAGGAACACACCCTTCTTGTGTACGTAGGTTTTGCTACTGAAGAAACAAATTTCGTAAGTGTGATTCATATATAAGAAAAGAAAAATTCAACGTTTCATACATGTATTGGGTGTTGGGCCAATCTCAGAGGAGGGCTTTATGGGGTGAAAAACGTTCCAGAATACAAGTGTTTTCTGTTCGAAACGTATTTTGTTTGAACAAAAAGGGGACGGGCTCTTCCCAAGATGAGTCACTGTTCACAGTATTTAAGGAGGCTCGAAAGGGTTTTTAGCCGCGTGCGCGTAGCCTACACATGGCATGGCTAGAATGTACGCGCCAGCCGAATGACTCGAAATCTCTAGCCGAAAGTGAAAATGCGGGATAAAATCGCACAAACCGGAATTAAAATCTGCGCGGAACATTTGTTTTTATGTCGAAATTGTGCTCGGTGACCCATCCTGATTTTTTGCATGTGCCAATTCACATAGAAACGTTTGGAGAAAAGTTATTCAGTGGAATTTTTTGTAATTCAAAAAACGACATTTTACTAAATAACTTATTGCCAGACCGCCAGAGAAGTTAAAACATTTAGGAAACTTTGTAAAAATGCGATAAAAAGGGTAGGTCACCGACTTAGTTTTTCAGATAAATTGGCAATAACTGAAACTTGGAGGTTCTTTTTGTGGACCTTTAGTATTGCCATGGTAACGGCTATGAAGACACAACCAGCTTTATAGTTTTGCCCGACAACAACAGAGGTGTTAAGATAATCGTAGTTTGTCCAGATGGCCAGAAATACTTTTTTGCAATCTTTCCTCATTTCGTAAGGAGTATAACAATTAAAAACCCTTCCAAGCCCCAGCCAGCCCCCTGTAGTCAACTGGTCGTTGGATTCTGTTTATACCGTAACAGAATATCTAAGCGGCTTGTTTGCTTGCGCATATTCACATTTCCTTGGAGTAAAGCCACCTTCCAAACTAGAAGGGCCTCGAGGATTCATTTCCGACATCTATAAATCATCTGATCGTTCCGTTATACACAAAAACAAGTTTCAGCTTGAATTGCGTGTCACAGGCCGCGTTCACGACAGGAATGTAATGGTTAATACCTCTTAAGCTTGTGATCGTATATACACCTTTTGAAAAAAAGTTAAACTCAAGACTTTTCCCTTAATTAAGGATTTTTGGTTTCGTCATTAGAAAGATGACAAAGGGTAAACAAAAAGGTCTCGACGAAGAGTAAACAAAATTTTATCGTTAAAAAGAGTTGACGTGTTTTATGAGACAAAAATATCAGTAGCATCTAAGCTGATCAACGTATGGTAAAATCACTATAAAACGCTTTTTCTAAGGCCCAAAACTAGCGCCAATCGATCTTCTCACAAGAGAAACAGAAGCCAAGGACAACAACTTTCGCTTTTTCTCATAACTTAATACAAAGGTGACATTCTTTTTTTATTCTAGCCTATTTCCACAAGCGTTGGCATTAATGAAGATGGATGTTAGTCCAGATAACCTTTCGTGCTTAGGTGACAGACAAGGTCCGGTAATAGAATCTCTAGCTTAACTCTAAAGTGCGCGGCGGAAAATCAAACACAAATGCTGGAGCATTTTTGATTTCCGTCCAACGTTTGTTAAATCACCTTAAACTGATGAATCAGCAGGTGTGCCCGGATACAAGTTATTCGTGGATCCAGAGCCGCCGCGACTAAACTGAATCTAGTTACAGTTAATTGACCGTTTGACGGGAAAAAGTGTCTTCATGATAGCTCTAGCTGACAGTACTATATTTCACGAATGTAAAGCTTACATCACTACTTTCCAATTCTACCTCAAATTGACTCGAATGTTTGTAGATGAATAATGTTGTTGCAAAGAAGTTATTTTCTATTTGCTTTTAGAATGATTTAAGCCAACCAAATGTTACATGACGTCAATCAAACCTGTGTTTACATAACCTAATCTTAAACGGCTACCCAAGCAATTTGAACACGCAATAAACAATTAGCTTTATACAAAATAAAGTAAACAGTTGTTGCAAGGTAGCTGACGTGTCTTGAGATTTCTCTATCAGTCCAGGTATCAGCATAGAGAGCAAATGCTCCTTATGTTTAGTAGGGACCTGGCAATATAATCAGCCTACTTAATGCTTAGATTTCCCAATTCAAAAGACGTCTTATTTGTAGATTCCCCAATTTATCAATTGATCCTTGTCTTAAAGCTTAGGCGTTGGCCACTATCTATTCTTCTCAGGTCTGGCCAGGGGTTTTGGGTATACGGTATCTAGGGTGTTTTTTTTACCAAGGAATTCGGTATTTTTTGCCAAAACTTTCAGGTATAGGGTAATTTGTATTACAATAATTTTAGGTATTTGGAATCAACGTATTGGCATTTTTAAGGTATGGTATCCCAGGGGAAAGAAATGAAGTACCCCCCAACCCCTGGCTAGGCCTGTCGTCTGGCTAGAACAATTTTTAAACACTCACAATAAGCTATATTTTTCATGTTCTCCACATAAATTAGAAAAACCATACAAAACGTATTTTTAATGACTGACTGAATGACTGACTGACTTGAATAAATAAAAAAAAGAAATAACTGGCTACGTGGCTGTTTGACTGACTGACTTATTGACTTAGTGACTGACGGGCTGACTTACTGACGGATTGACTGACTGGCTGGCTGGCTGACCGAATGACTGAAGGAAGAAAGGAAGGAAGGAGGGAAGGAAGGAAGGAAGGAAGGAAGGAAGGAAGGAAGGAAGTTTTTGTCTGAAACTGCTTCGCCGCAAGGAAGCATTTGGCCTAGACCAGCTCATTAGTGTCACCAATTTTCAATACTCCACACACCAATCAGAGCTAATCACACTTGTGTGTAACTACACGTGACACAGCACTTAAGCAGTTTACATATTTACAATTAATGTGTTTTTTATTTTTATACGTGTTTTGTGTTAGATGCGTTAGAACTGAAATCTTCACGCTGAAGATAAAGTTACTAAAGTTGTTGTTGTTTATACTTACATTTATTTTTATATATCATTTGTATTTCAATTTTGTTGCAACGTTTTTTTTTTTTTTTTTTTGTCACGCATCACAAATTTGAGAAAATACGTTCATTCATTTGTCTCTGGAACATAAAAAATAACTGACTTCCAACGATGAATTCTTTCCATGATATCTTAAGAACAGAAAAGAATAAAAAGAATAAATTATTTCAGTAATTTTCCTACGTGATAACCAACCATTAACAAAAAGAAAATAGTGATGAAAAGAAAACAAGATTAAGGGAACGAAGTGGCTTTTCAAATGTCCGTTTTCTCAATTTTGCCAACACTAAGAAGCTTTTTCTGTTTCCAGCTTAACTAAAAAAGACAATTCACGAAAAATGAAACAATACAGTTAAACACAGTTAAGGTATCAACGTAGTTGTTTTTCCTTCAGTTACCCCACTACAAATCAGACTTGAAAACATGGTAGTAGGAGGCCGATTTCTTACGCATGCTCAGAATCCTTCCATGTCTTAATAAAGTCGAAAGAATTTTTTTTCCCAGTAGGGGGAGGTGGGCGTCGAGATGAGCCCAGGCTAAGATAAAAAAAAAAAACAGGCAAACAACACGAATGGGAGAATGGGTCCTGTTTGGGTTAATTTCAAAGAAAATAAGTAGGTGGAAGCCAGGAAAACTGTCCCGGTCAAAACGTGGTGTTCATATTAAGCTAGTGTCCCTCTGGCAGGTTCTTTTGTATTTGTTGTTGTTGCTGATGTGGTTCGTTTGTCTTCTCCCTTTCTGCGTTGTGGCTTTTCTCGTTTGCGAGCCTCGTATGTTAAAAAGTGCTTACTCCCTGTAATTTATTAAGTTTTTTTCATAAATTACCGTGTTTTGTTGTGTCAACGATTGTGTTCCTGGAGGCAACTGGCTGCTCGTCTTTGTCCAACATTATAACAAAAGCTATATATGTATAATACATAAATTCCCTACTGTTTCGACTGAAACCCATTTCCCTTGGATTTGCTCACTATATTTTTCAGTCATTTCAATCGCTTATCTCGATTATCTCGAATACCCCTCGCTCCCGAACAAAAGTTGGCATCCCATGACAAGCGACACTCCGTACCTCAAACTGCAGTTATGATGATATACAACAGGAACTGACAACAACAGAAACATATCGGATAAATTTTGTCTTTTTAAAATTAGAAAAAGGCTTAATCCTGAAGGGTTACGTTTGCTCTACAAGGGTACCCTTGTGGTGGCCAAAACGTTCGTTAAATGTCAACGGAATAGAAACAATAAAACAGTCTCAGTATGGATAGCCAATTGCGAAGACTCTGCAATAGGTTAGTAATTTGAATCAAAGTGACATTAAGAAGACAAAATAGGAAAATGAGCAAAAGAGGTAAAGAACAACGTTTCGACGTTGCAGTTAAATAATCATTGTCAAGCTCTTTATTGGAAAGAAGATGCTAATGCGCACAGAGTCGAGTTGGTTGTCCCGGCAATTCATGCATCAAGCAGTCGCGAAATATGTTGTGAACTGCGGTTCATGTAGCAGACATAACCTACATCACACAGGTCACATTGAAATTTCTAAGCAGCACATTGTTGATTGACTAACAGCGGTTTTGGGTCTTGCTATTTATCTTGACCTCATGATAATCTTTCGTCTATCGTAGCCTGACTGAAATTCTTTGCCAAACAAGGTCTTTTGGCAGTGTACGAACAATTTCCCTCTGTTTTGCCGGTTCAAATTGATTTTAACTACTTGGGTGTCACTCGGAGTGGAGTGTCGATCTGAGAAAACTGCAATGGGTGCTGGTAAATTGGACAACTGAGTTCGAAGGGTTATTGAGATGGTCACATTCCTGGGAGAAAATATTTGTATGATGACTACAGGCAGGTCGACCCTGTTGTCTTATGTAGCGCTGGCAACTTGTGATCTTTTGCATATGATATCAACGCGTGGCATTGGATAAAACAACGCCTGTAACGGTGGGTTTTTTGTGTTCTCTAGTTGATAGCCTTTCTTTATTATTAAATTCCAAGGAGCAATACTTTGCCAGATCGTCGCTATTTCTAGAGTCAGTTGAATCGAAAGGGTCTTTTCATACTAAGTATTCCAAGGACTAGTGATCTCTGCGAATGTCATAGCTCTGCACTATGGACATTTTACTATCGACCTATCCCTCGTGGAAAGAGAGCACTTCACAGAAAATCGATATAGTGTTCCAACGGGACACTATCTGCTTCCTCGTCTGGGTTACCGTCGACCTTTAAAAGTTTGTCTTTGGTGGCGACTCTAACAGAAGTTCAACGGGGCAACAACAACAACAACAACAACAACAAGCTTTATTTGCATGACTATAAGTACATACAGTATTGCAAAAGCGTAAAACTTAACTAAAGCGAAACTTATAACAATCATAATCATGTAATAGGAAAAAAAGCAATTATGTATGCGTTACATTACTTTCATTCGACAGGAGATTATTTCGTATAGATAAGCATCTCAAAATGAACTTCATCAGTTGAGTATTTAAATAATAATTATCAGAATTCATTAATTTTCTGGTGACTTGCAAAGGAGGTAATTTTGTTATGTTTGGTATTTGGTTCTCTATTTTTTTGTAAAATTCATCTCTAAAACTATAGTAGTACAATGGAAAGGTAAATGAATTTCATCTTCAATTTGGTTTGATTTACACGTAGGGCAGAGTCTATTATCCCTTGGGATTTGATCATATCTGCTAGTTTCGATCAATAATTTATGATTACCTATTCTAAGTTTCACTAATTCTTTCCTGTTATTTAGTTTTCTTGTAAGATCTAAATAGCAGGAAGGCGTATATTCGTCCTTAAAAGTGTTATAGAATTCTAATTTCTTAGAGTTTCGAATAGTATGTTGCCAGTGTGAAATATACTTTTGTTGCATAAGACTTACATAGTGTTTAATCTTAGCATCAGTTAAGAAAGTAGGGTCAAAATCAGGCAAATTATAATATTCAGACATCCTCATAACATTAGAGTAAAAACTATTTTTGCTGGTGTTATGAAGATCAGATGACATTAAAAAGATTTGTTTAACAATAGAGTCATTTTCCTTATTGTGGAGATATAAGGTGTAATTAAGTATTTTTTGATTAATAGCTATTATAAGAGGAAACTTTCCAAGCTCAGCTCTACAAGCTACATTCGATGCCTTCAGTTACTGGTTACTTCTAAGTAACGTTGACGCTCGCATTATGATGCTAACCCGTTATGATGCTAACTCGCGTTATATATATTAATATGACGCTTACTTCTAGCTGACGCTCGTGTTATGATTTTTCTTTAGGGATCCGTGAAGGCCTTTTCAGTTTAGATGTTTCATTCTTTAACGCATGTTTGTAAACACGGAAGAAACGTAGTGTGATACCAAACTATGTACCCCTTTACAGTGTTATCGGTTTCTATTCGTTGGTTTCTAATCAATTTCCAAGGCGTATGTAAT
This sequence comes from Siderastrea radians, assembly GCA_964017195.1. NCBI lineage: Eukaryota > Metazoa > Cnidaria > Anthozoa > Scleractinia > Rhizangiidae > Siderastrea > Siderastrea radians. Next base: position 36,979,915 of record OZ024893.1, on the reverse strand, counting down.
AACATATTACCTGTTTGATGGGTTTAAGTTTCCTCTACTGCAGTTGTGTACATTTTAGTAGCCAGCAACGCCCGTCGCCTCACTGGTCTCTACAATTGTGTCATTGCTTGACTGTATTAAAAGTTAGTCTAGAACATCTGGAAGGTAGAACCACCAATCTGTGAAGGTAGGATTTTTCCGAATGAACGACTCTAGGCTGCTCTTCTTCTCTAGCAATGGATGGCTTAGTTCTACAGAGGTCGACCTCTCCATCTCTGGATACTTTCTCTTTGTCAATGAACCATGCCTGATCCTTTGTCTGGTTTTGGAATAATGATGTCGTCACGTCGCATAAGCTGGTTCATGGCTCTCAGTAGTGCCCTTGGTAGTGCTGGTCCTTTCCGTTGGATGTAATTGAGTGCAATTGACCGCAGGGTGGCAGCAGAAAATGCAGGCTCGAGTTTCCTGCAGACCCTTCCAAACTGGATTTTTTTTTAAAGTTGAAGTAAGCAAAGGGATTGAAAATTTCAATCCGCGATACGGTCACCGGTGGCTGAAAGAACGACAACAGGTATGAAGACACAACGAATTCTTTCCTGTAATCAGGCGGCATTGTTAACAGCATTTTACACTTCAAATTCGTAATTTAGCTAACTTTTTCTTCGACTGAAGGGGACACAATTTAGCTGGATCTAGCAGCATCGATTTCTTCATGCACAAGCCGAAGAGGGACCTAAATTTGGTCTCTCGAAAAATCGTACTTAAAATGATTACAGACTTTGACTGCAACAAAGGTTCTAGAATAACTCTTATAAACTACGGCCGAGGAGTGGTTAGCCACGGCTTCCAGAATGTCCACAACTCCAGCAGACACAGTGGAAGACCTAGAGTCAGTAAAAAAGATATTATGGTATTAAACTATGTTCTTCCCTGTTTCCCGCCTATGGTCGTCTCGAAATATATTCAGCTTCTTGATGAAAAGGCCTTAAGTGAAACTCTTACGTCTGAAAATCGTTGAAGGTGGACTCCCTCGAGCTTCATACAATTGAGTCAAAAGACCAATGATCTGAGTTCGACAGCGACCTACACGAGCAAGCAGATGGTGTGACGATGGCATCTCCTGTGGGAGTTCCCATGGACATTATATAACTATAGTCCCTTTTCTGCAGGAGAAAGAAACGGTATCCACACTGTCGGTGTGCAAAAATGCAACGACCATTTGACCTGCTACCGTTCCTTGGAAATCAATGTAAAGGTGAAAGAAAAGCTACCACGTATAAACAAAGCCTACCAAAACTGGTGTTCAGTTCCATTACTGTAGCGTCAATGTTGGTCTCCTAGTTGGTCTCCTATCACAAATTGCCGTTCTGTCATCATCCAGTTCTAATCAGTGTTTCCACAACAACAGACTGACATTCTTCTCAGACTGACACCCAAGTGAACAAAAAGGGAGTCTTTGTGCGATCCAAATACCAAAAAATAGCGCATTCGTTCCTATATGGCTAGAAGACCTTGTTTGATAAGGAATGACAATCACTCTTAATTGAAACTTGTTATGAGGTCAAAAGTAACACCACCAACAACTAACGAGACCAGTGATAGATCAATCAGCAACGTGCTGCTAACAATTTTCAACGTCATCGCGTGCATTATTACTGTGCTGCTACGTGAACCGGCATTGCATCAGTGGAACTGAAAAATCAAAGGAGTTCGGCAAAAATTCTTTGGGAAAGCTCCCTGACGTGTAATTCTTAAGAAAAAACACAAGAAAACTGGACTGTGAAGCAGGCTATACGTACAAAAGTCACCAAAACAGGACATTATGACATGAGCATCTGATCTCTACAATATTACAATGTTGTTTTGAAGATGCTCTAAAGCTGTTTTTTTTTAATCTCTGCCAATTTTCATTGTGAAATGTGAGTCCAAAACGTCCCAAACTGGAGAGTGCAATTGTGAAAATTAATAATCGCTTTGTCAATGTAGAGGTTAACTTATGAATGGTTAATATATGGTGAATGAGGTTAACATATGTAGTTAGATAATAATCCTTATTTTACGTTTCCAGGCTGCACATACCCAGAAAATTCTCAGTAAAACGCAATCAAGCTCAATCCACGGAATCAGAGTTCATCGAAATAGCAACCCCTTTTTCACCAGGAAAGACAAACATTTCTTACTTTTCATTTACGTATACTTAAAGAGATCTTTCTGTCAAAGGAATATCATCTACCCTGGATCCAGAGGCACAATGGTAGTTGATTGAAATAAACATTCGTTTATCTGTCATTGTTAACGACTTTGAGAGACAGCGATTGGTGCATTGTGAATGACAGATAAAACGTCATTTAAGAGTCGGCGGCCACTGTCTTCAACAAAAGATGCCTTTCCAAAGAAGCGACCCTATTTTACACACCCAAGGTAACCACATTACGCTAACAAGATGGCGTCGAGAGGTGGCGCTATTCCAGCCTTTCATCATATTAATCCTCCAAGCTGTGGACCAAATAACTCGTTTTCAATAAGACGAATTTTAGATCTCCCAGAAGAGAGTGTAGAAGAATGTGCGTCATCTTCAAGTAACAGTTCACCATCCGAGAGTTGCACTGTTTCTCTCCCAGTTGTCCCTCGAGTGGTTCGTCCCACGGTACACCATTACGGTGATAATGTACCGTGCAGTGGTCTCATAAATTGTCAGGAATTCGGTCTCACACCTTATACTCATCATTGGAGCTATGGAACTTTTTCTTTTAGGAACCAGGGATTTCCATTAGGTAAGTGAATCAGAGCAATCATGCATATCAAAAGGTTGTTGTTTCTGACGTCCATGTTGTGCCTTCTGCAGAAACACAACAATTCGAGCTCTTCTTTTGGGCCCAAGGTGGACTGGTTATTACTAGTTCCACGTTTGGTTTGAATTACGAACTGTTATAAGGGGAAAGTGGGATGTAAAAGAAATTTCATCCGAGGCAGTTATTGACTCATTCAACCACGGCAGTTATTGACTCATTTTGCCACGTTTGCGTCTTCCTGTTTGTTTCACAAAATGGAGACTTTTAAATTTAAACGCCAATCAACGTTCTTTTAGTGATTGTTTACAGCAGACGATTAATAATTTCCACCAAGGAAACGAAATCTCTTCAAAAGGGTGATTATTTTTAAAAGGTTATGGAGACCTTTCGCACGGGACAAATTTATGCAACAGGGGAAGAATTTGTCAAAGTTTAATTCCATCCGCAGAAAAGAAATTGCCGTCGCTGTATTTGAGTGTCGTTGAGAAGTTTGACCTGCCATTTTCAGTGTTGAATCATTTTTCGATAAAATTATGACTCTTTAGAGGCAACACAATTTTCTAATTTGTGAACATTTTCCACCGTGTGTATGCACTTTGACCGCCCTACTGCACTTATCCTTTTCTTATATTATCGTAAAAGTCGCTGTTTCAAAAAATTACAGTTATACTCAAATAGGTGCCTAGTAACTCATCATTCACATGAAAACACTTCCATTTTCATTTAACAAAGACATAAAGAAACCTTGTTGAATTTGAAATTTGAATTTGAGATAGAAGTGTGACAGTTTCAAGCCTGCACGTTTAACTCATGAAAATAATATATATATATATATATATATATATATATGCTCATGATTAAAAAAAATAAAATATACTATCCACCTTCCTGCAGCTTTTCGTACTCTCATCTCCAAAGAATCGATAGATTGCCCATAACAATAACTTTTAAGACGGAGCTTTTGTTACTTTCATATCTCATTTACCACTTTTTAAACTTGAACTCTTAATTTAACTAGCTTGATTTCCTTTGAAAGATCGAAGGTGGCTCTGCTTGCAAATTATTTTAATTTAACTGGACTCCAAAATATCGATTTCTTCCAACAGACGATCAAGGCTGGAGTAGCTTGATTTTAACATCATGTTGTTGTAGTTCATTACTTGTTAAAAATTCGTATACGTTTTGACAATTTAATTCTTCAGTTCTTCAACTCAACAGACTACATAGAAAAGGCGACGACACTTGTATCTTGTAGAAGTGTCCCTTGTTTGCCCTCGGTTGAACTCCTAGCTGCAGAAAATACTAAGGACTTTCCATTCACTTTTCACTTAGGTCTGAGGAATTACTTAATTCTTTTCTTGCCTTTATTACTTCCTCACTTAGGGATCTTTCCAAAGAGGAGAAGACGTCCCATGCGAAAGAAGAAGCAGCGTCCATTGTTTTCCCCACACCAAATTCAAACCATGGAAAAGGAATTCGCCAAACAGCGATACGTAACGGAGGACAGGCGAGCTCAGTTGGCTTTAGAGGTAAACCTAACTGAAACCCAAGTCAAAACGTGGTTCCAAAATCGACGAACAAAGTGGAAAAAGGAAATAAAAGATGAAGCGAGTTCATCCTCAAGGCGCTGCTCTCAGGGAGAAATGGAACATGTTTTACTCGCAATGCAGGGCGCGCCGAGTCCTGTTTACCAGAACATATGCGTTGATTCATATCCGATCAGAGTTTTGCCACAGTATTGTTCTGAACCTTTGTTTCCTACAATCGGCTTTAAAGGTTCGTTTGTTTCATAGCTTGCACGGCTGTGTGCAAGACAAGAATTTGTTTTCTGTATTTAGTGGTATACTTAGCAGGTTAAGCTCAAATTGTGTTAGAACTCTTATGGAGTAGACTGATATAAGGAGTATGTACAAGCTTAGAAACTTTAGCTTTTTTGCAGGTCAATTTTGTATATTATCAACTCTACCCTTACTTCGTATTTATCACTGAGGTTGATACAAGTATTGCCTAAGTCAGAATTCAATTGAATGCATCCAATCCATTCGTAATATCTTTCAGTGCCAAGTATCCTGCTTAACATTGCTAGTAAAAATACGTTTCCTACTATCGACTTTGAAGGTTTGTTTGTTGCATAGATTGCCCTTGAACAAACCTGGCTCCCTGAAAATCGACAAACAAAATGGAAACACGAAACATCGCTTTGCTTGCGATGAAGAGCACACTGAGTGCTCTTTACCATAACATATGCGTAGATTCACGTGTAAAGCCGTTCGGAGTTTTTTCACAGTATTGTCTGAACCTACGTTTCCTACTGTAGACCTTAAAGGTTCGTTTCTTACATAGATTGCTCTTGAAAAAAAACACCACTGTTGTATGTTGTATTTAGCGGTACACGTATACGACAGATCGACACTAGGAAAATATGCAAGTTTCAATCTTTAGCTTTTTAAGGTTTTGTATATTAACAAGTATACCCATACTTCATATTTATCACTGAGGCGCGAACAATTTATTGCCGAAATCAGAAATTCATTCCAATGCATCCAATCCGTTTGTATTATTTGTCGTCGAACATCCATGCTGCTAAGTTTATATTTCGCCCTTCTGTACTGTTTCGACAGCCTGAAACAGGATTTCTTCTCAACAGACATGACAACTAGCACATCTTAATCTCTTGCTGCTAGTAATCTAGCAAGTTATTGATGATTCCCTTGTATGACGATGTCTGTTTTGCGACAGTCGCTCACAGTTTTCTTTTTACCCGCAAACCTTACGAAAAGAAAAACTATTATTGAGAAGTGTTCGCACCTATTTCACACCTACTAGTATACATTGTGTAATAAATTTTTAAGTGTCATATTCAACAGAGGAAGTTTACTGCTAAGATTATCAGCTTTGCTACGGTGCAAATTAAGCGGGCAGGAAAAGATGTTAAACGAGTGTCAAGTGCTTCCAAAATGTATTAAATCCTAATGGTAGATTTTAGAAAGGAGTGCCGTATGTTAGTTTAGCAACTATTATTATGCAGCGTAACTTAGAAACAAAGCAGTATCAAAGGTAAAATGTTAAAATAAACTTTCGTTGTTGTTGTTGTTATAATTTCCTAATGATTGTGTACTAAGTTTCTTCAAGGTTTAGGGGAAATATCTGACCTTTTCAAATGATCATTAATATTCATAGTTTCGTTCAACCTAAGCTTAAGTACCCAGATCAAAAGCAATATTGCTGGGTGTTTGACTTTCAAACCCTTAACTTCCAACAGCTACGAATTGTTCAGCTTCCTTGCATTAGATCTCGGAACAAAGCCAGCAATACAAACGACAGGAATGTGTTTCCGTAGATATAACTACCGTAGATATAACTACCTTTTATTATTTATACAAATAGACGGAAACTCTGGCATTCCATTTGGCATATGAAACCGAACTTGTTGTCTAGGATAAGAAACAGACGGAATTTCGGTTGGACCGGTTAAAGGACGTCACTTCAAGTAAAGATTGTTTTCAAAGCATGTGATTTCTGTTTACATAAGAACATATCGCAGTTGGAATGGTTTATTCCTGAGGATTATTTGCTTGCACATGTATGTCATTTATTGGAATTGGGCCGTGCTTACAATTCTCCTCAAGGAACTCTTTTCCCCTCTCTCTAAAACATTTCTTTATTACTTTTTTCACCTTGTTTTGAAAAAGTATCTTGTAAATAGGTATAACGATGTCGAGACGATTGTTTAAAGGTTAAGATTTCAGTGAGAGCCCAGCTCCTTAGAATTTACACTGTGAGGTCTTCCTTCCTTAGGGTTTTAGTTCAGGAAAAATGGTGTCAACGCCAATACTCGTTAAGAGTATTTAAACAAGTTAGCATGAATGCTGTTTGTATATGTAATCGCATGAGGCCGAGTAGAATTAAGGATAAATTTTCACGCGTATTTTCAAAGTTTTCACAAAATTGCCCGAGTCGCGTAGCGACGAGGGCAATTTGTGAAAACTTTGAAAATACAAGTGAAAATTTATCCTTAATTCTACGAGGGCTCAATGCGATTACTTGTTTATAACACAGAGGGCAAAATTTTCTGAAAACTTTTCATTGCACGTCGAAACACAATCCGCCGTCGGCACTCAGAATAAACAATTCTCCAAACAAGCAGTTTATTAAACTGCTACTCAGCGTCCAGAACAAAAAAAGAAACTGTCTTTTATGCATATGTTCATCTTTTGAGATAATTACAATTCTAGTTCGTTGACAAACTCACACTCAAAACTCAAACTAAGTAAATTTAAGCTTAAGTATTTAAGCTTACCTGAGTTGCGAAGCGACCTCTCGCTCGCTGAATTAACCAAGGTTTTCGGTAGTTTTAGAACAAATAGCCATTTGCTGTTTCCCGTAAAACGTTCAGGTTCACCTGGAATTTTTCTTCGAACTATCACCCGATTTCCATACCATTTTGCCAACCAACTCGGCTAAATTTAAACTCTGAAACTACATTCTTGTGTTGAACAACTCAAATCAAATTCAAAGTCTGCTTTTCGTTTCAAGACGCTTACAAAATGCAAATGGCGCGCTCTCGCGCTTAGCCAATCAAATGCGAGTATTTTTGGCGCTTGCCCAATCAGGAGTCAGTAATTTTGCCCTCGTTGGAAAGAAAATTAAGAAAAAATGCCCCCTGTCTCAACCAATCAGCAATCAGTAATTTTGCCCTCTATGTTATAAAGAGGTAAAACAAAAGGTGGCACAATAGCAGAATCGAGTATAGGCAGAGACCCATGAGTAGTAAAGGGGGCCC
>OZ024893.1:34340548-34372548 GCA_964017195.1 Siderastrea radians | reverse complement strand
CATACGCGGAAGACACGCGGAGGCACGACCAATTCTAAACGTTGGGGACTGGTATTCACATGCCTAACTAGTAGAGCGGTTCACATTGAAGTATTAGAGTCCATGGATACAAGTTCCTTTATCTGTGCTCTAAGGAGATTCTTTGCACTTCGCGGTCCTGCTTCCCTTCTCAGGTGCGACCGGGGAACCAATTTCATTGGAGGAAAATCGGAGCTGGAGGACGCCCTGAAAGAGATGGACCAGTGCAAGGTGGAGACTTACGTTAAAGATCAGGAGTGCGAGTGGATATTCAACCTACCTCGTGCCTCGCACTTTGGGGGCGCTTGGGAGCGCCAAATAGGAACCATTCGACGCGTGCTAGACGCAATGTTTGCAGAGCTTGGCAGTGCACAACTTACCCATGAAGTTCTCGTAACGCTCATGGCAGAGGTGTCCGCGATAGTCAACGCTCGCCCCATATCCGCTATACCAACAGACACAGATGAGCCACAACCACTATCACCCTCTATGCTCTTGACCCTGAAGACACGCCCACTCGGTCCGCCACCTGGCACCTTTGTTCCACCCGATGTTTACGCCCGACGCCGCTGGAGACGTGTCCAGTACCTCGCGGATCAATTCTGGATAAGTTGGAGGCGCGAGTACTTACAGAACATACAGACCAGAACCAAGTGGGAGGAGCCAAAGAGAAATCTACACGCAGGAGACGTAGTTCTCGTTAAAGAAGAGGGAGCCTACAGAAACGACTGGCCCATGGGTAGAGTAACAGAAGCCATCAGGAGCGATGATGGTCAAGTCAGGAAAGCCGAAGTGGAGATGTTCAGAGAAGGCAAGAAGAAAACATTCTTGCGACCAATTAAGGAGCTGATCCTACTCGTGCCTACAGCACCTGAGAGCAAGTGAGTCGCGTCCCTAGACGCATACGTAACCCCCTGACCAGAGTCGGAGATACAGTTACAGGAGCAAGGATTGAGCATCCTTGGGCGAGGAGTGTGACGTTATCCGTGAACAAAGACTCTTGGACTTATTCAAGGACTGCTTGTTTTTGCTTAATAGTAGCTTTGTTTTATTTTATTATGTGATCACCGAATATCCGTTTTTTGGCTAGCCGTACAAAGCTTTATTCATTTTTATTTCCTTTACGTCGGAGAGGTATGCATTAGAATAGTTTTTCCCAAGCACGTTTATTCAGTTGTAAGGAGTCACTCTCACCGTAAGGAGCTATCGGAGTAATTACAACTGTAGGAGTTTTGGAGTCCTTTTAACCCGCGGAGTCAAGATCAGACGTAAGTCACGCTTGTAAATTTTGTAGTTTCTTTTTCTTTGTTTTATTTCACGAAGCAAAATTGTAGTTTTCGTTTCTTTTAACTTAGAAATCGCACATTTTCTCTTCTAGTTTTCACCGCAAGTGCTGTAAATAGTCGGACTAGCCTGATTCTAATAAACGAGTTAAATCTTGCTGACCGCCTAGTACTTCACTGTGGTTGACCTGGCGAACTCCAGTGCCTAACGCCACGCGTCTACGACACTGGGAACGCGACACACCCTAAAACACCATTACATAGTAATCAATACAACACAGAAAGTGACTCATAATATATGCAAAAAAGAACAGGTATATATATGCGCTCCTCTCCTAGTGAGCTTGGGCTACCTGTGGTGATACAGATCTTAGACGGAAGTTGTGCACTGCCGTACCTCGTCCTAGGACCGAATTCTCGAAACCATTTTTATTGACAGATAGGAAATTTCAAAAAACATGCCTGTCCATAGAGTCCTATCGTGAAATGGTAGGATATGTCGACGTGGTCTTTTTTAAACTAAAAAAACAACTTAGGAAATCAGCATAATTTAGACGGCGAAATGGCTTTGCAACCGGTCTTTTAAGTATAGTTTTGACTTCTTCTTTGTTAATTTTTGTCTACTTTTATAGAGTGGTGTATTAACGGAGAATATTTTAGAGGATAACGGTTTGTAACTCCTAAAAGGTGCTCAAATAGGAAAATGTTTGGGCCACAAAGATCGATGGTGATGACGAGTTGTTAGCGGGATGGTCGTAGGGAGGGATTCCCCTTTATTCCGGTGACATATTATATTCCCAAGCATTTTTTTATCTCGAACAAAGCTTTTTACTTACCCGCACAGTTAATGCATCCTCGATAAAAGACATCGAGAACGCGTTTTCCACCGCCGATGAGCATACCGATCCCTCGAGATCCTTCCCATTTTCCCACGACGGAACCACAATGAGTTGTGCCAAGCGAAAGCTTATCTGAAGCACAAATCTGGGTCCTCGAGCCGTCGAAACAACCACCAGCGTAGTCTAGACAACTTGTAATACATTGTTTTGGACCAGAAACTGTAAGAAAAAGGAAAAAAGAGACGTTTTGCAAGGTTTTACATTCAACCTCTGGGGGAGGACATGTCGTAATCTCCGGGGTACTATTTAATTGCTCGAAAGAAAAGGAAAGAGGCGGACAGGGTATTAAAGATTTGACGTTGGTAAGCACCGTTTTGACATAAGGGTGAAACATGGCGTATAATGAGCTTTTTGCGTGGAAATTCCCACAATCTCATAGTTTTCATGATTTTTTTTCCCAAGGGGATCTGAATCTTATTCTCTGGCCGGGAGGTCCGTAAAGGAGAAAACTGTGAAAGAGGTAATTCCATCAGCCAAACACATGTCACAATAAAAAGGGAAATGTGGTACATAAAATAATCCATGTAATCTACAGATTATGCTCTCTATCTAATTTTGTAGTTACCTAATTAACTAAGAATCAAGTTATGACCAAAGGAGAAGTAAAAATAAAAGAAGCATCTGCCTTTAAAGTATCTTGTGCGTTTATCGTCACAGATAACATGGTGATGCTGCTGGCGAAATTTATTTTTAAACTCGTGAGGGATTGTGGTTTCTCTTAGTTCAAGGGATAATACTGCTCCACTGTAGCTATATCTTTTCTTAAAATAATCAGTGCGGGATTATTAGGGCGCTAATTCATGGCTGCAAGGTGTTTCTTAACTCATAACTAAAGGTAAATAAGGTAGACAGGGGTTTCATTGTGCAAAAGCTTGTACATCATGATCGCTTTTTGTCCCGACCTTTGTTGAGTCAGGCTACTCCATCCCAGTGCCCTGAACAAGAGATCGACATTACAGCTGTAATTGGCCGGCCTGCATTGAAATCCGCGCTGCTCGACGGTAGCCTTTGAAGCGCAGTTGGACAACCACTTGCAGACCTTATACAGCTGTTTCCCGTGTGCAGACATGTCAATTGAACTCCTCTCCCCCGATAGTTGATCAAAGAAAATTGTAACAATGCCTTATGTCGACAGGCAGCCAATTAGAGTGCGGTCCCTGTAACACGACAAAAACTAAAGAGAGGTTTCGTCAACCGCACCCACCTTCCTAATGCACCGTAGTGGGGAGGGGGGGGGGATGAATTGGGTTAAACATCAGAGGGTGGAAGGAAGAGGAAATGCCGTTACTTCCCAGATCCTATGCATTTGCTTTTAAAAAAGGGAACGAGGTGGACTGGGTATTGAAGGCTTGACGCTGATGACCACAGTTTTGAAAGTAGCGTAAACATCGCGTATGGAAATCCGATGTCTGACAGTTCTCAGTATTTTTTTAAGGAACAGTCCGGGCCATAGACATTTCTGTCTATGTGATGACGTCATTAAAATGGCGTCTTGGGCCTTTTCCGTGGAACCTCGGTTAATCTTATTCTTCAGCTCCTCATGTTTTAATGCCATTGGCTAGTCCCATGGGACCCAGTTCACCCACAAAAAGACAAACAGAGTTTCACTATTCGTGAGTATGAATGGCGTCAGTTGAAATCCTGGAAAGTTATCGTCAGTTCAAGTCGAGTTACCGCGTCTAGTTTGAAGCGTGCAAGAAGTGACCTACTGCCATAAAAATGGAAAATTGAGGTAGGTCAGATTCTTTTACGTTTAAAAGAAAAATATAGCGGTAATCTTTGGTAAATTTGCTTCAGATCCATCAAAACAGAAGTCATATGCACCGTGGTTTAGTGCATATGTACGGCCTTTATAAATCTCGATCGGGCACCATATGGCCTATTAATGTAGTGTTATGACTTCTGCTGCTTATCGACTTTCTATTCCTAAGTTCGTTGCTTTTGCTTTTCAGCTCATGGAGTAAGAGCTTTCCCAAGTACAATGGTAACAGCTTTGTCCCTTTGATCAAGATACATAGGACACAACTAATTAATTTGCGACACAGCTAAATTTGGCCGGTAAATGTTAATCGAGAGAGAGAGAGAGAAAGAACTCTCAAGCCGTGATACTGTTTGGACGTTTGGACGTTCTTAGAGCCCTTTAAAATCTTTGGGTGTGCTAGCTTTGGGGCAATAAATTAGGTTTTTGGACTCAGTTTGATTGCAAATTCCTAAAAGCCGCTAAAAGGAGTGATGATTCACTTCTCAAAGGATACGTGAGTTTCTAATGAATAAATAGGTGACAGGATGTTTGCTTGCGGTTATCTGCAAGACATGTAACTTTCTTTATCACGGATGTCGTCGTAAGTGTCTAAAGGATCCAAGTTATTCTGAGACTGTTGCAGTTTTCTTCCATCACATAGAAGCTACGGCTTCTTACGTATACATGGTTGTCGTTGAAATAGAAAGTTTAATTAAAACCACAGGCAGCCCAAGCTAAGGTTGAGAGCTGCGCATAAATTAGACTGTTTTTTCCACGCTATGCATAATAATGACATCTGCAACATTTAAGAGTTTGTATGGAAATGATACAAAACGTCTCAAATTGCCACAAATCAGAAAGAAGTCGAAATAAAAATGATTTGCCTCATTTCATTGTTGTATTAGTCATTATCTGAGGGCTTCCTGGGCTGGTTTGAAGCTTTTTGGGCGAGAAATTAAGGTTTTTATTTTTCATGTTTGCTGAATCTTTAGAATTAATTAAAGGCAGGAAACAGTTTCACACTGCACCTCATTTGAGGTTCGATAAATTTCATCACAATAAACGAATCGCCCTAAAACTTCAAAGGTATATTCTTGGGTATTGTGCATACCTCTGTTCTTTCTCGTGGGTTCCAGATCCTATTTAAGCCGTCGAACACCCCTCCTAAATACGAAACTCGCCTTTCCTGGTATGCGTTTTCATTTGAAGTGCACACATGAATCATTGCGAGCTGCGTTTCGACGACAAAATGTCCCTCAGCCGGGGAGAGGCTGAGTGAGATTATCCATAAGCAGAAGGCGACACTGCAGAGTCCAGAGAGGTCCGTTTGACGGAAATAGAAAACTATTAGCACGCCCGTGAAATTTATTCGCCTCACTTGACGCCACGAGCACGCTTTAATGTCTTCGTGCGACAATATATTAGCATAGTGATTTGTTCTGTCACATTTACCTGCCCATTTACCTGTTTACCGCAAAATAATATTGTCGAAATTTAGAAGCAGAGACGAGGAGCAGTTTCCACTTAGGAAAAAATTGCACCGGTTTTCAAAGGAATGGAAATTGAGGTGGGTATTTTCCACGGTCACAGCAATTTTTTTTTAGGGCAAGACAACCCTATATATCGGACTTAAATAATGAGGTTGATTTGCGGGCAGTGAGCAGGATCACTTGCGCCAAATACTCGGCATAAAATCATCGAATAGATTGATTAGAGTGCAGCAAAAGATAGATCCTCGTTCGTCTCTAAAACAAAATTATGGTTTTCCAAGTCAAGTGAGGCGAGTGAATTTCACGGCCGTTCTAATTCTAATATTTCTCTATTTCCGTCAAACCGACCTCTCTGGACTCCGCAGTGTCGTGTTTGTTTGTCGACAATCTCACTCAGCCTCTCCCCAGCTGAGGACAATTTTGTCGTCGAATCGCGGCTCGCGATGATTCATATGTGCACTTCAAATGAAAACGCATACCAGGAAAGGCGAGTTTCGTATTTAAGAGCGATTTTATTTTCGATGGCTTAAAATAGGATCTGGAACCCATGAGAAAGAACAGCGGTATGCGCAAGAACCAAGAATACACCTTTGAAGGTTTAGGGCGATTCGTTTATTGTGATGAAATTTATCGAACCTCAAGTGAGGTGCAGTGTGAAACTGTTTCCTGCCTTTAATTAATTATAAACGTTCAGTAAACATGAAAAATATAAACCTGAATTTCTCACCCAAAAAGCTTCAAACCAGCCCAGGAAGCCCTCAAATAATGACCAATACAACAATGAAATAAGGCAAATCATTTTTATACCGACTTCTTTCTGATTTGTGGCAGTTTGAGACGTTTTGTATCATTTCCATACAAACTCTTAAATGTTGCCGATGTCATTATTATGTATAGCGTGCCGATGTCATTATTATGCATAGCGTGGAAAAAACAGGGGTGTATACAAAACCTGGGCTAGGCCATGGCCCGGGCCATGGCCTAGCCCAGGTTTTGTATACACCCAAAAAACAGTCTAATTTATGCGCAGCTCTCAACCTTACCTTGGGCTGCCTGTGGTAAATGTATTGTGTTAATGAAGTTTTATTGTCTTCTCTTTCCTAGGATTGTCCGTGAAGAACCCACCGTAACTGTTCGCCCCAAAACGGAGCAACATTTCCGAAGAAATGAGCAGGCCGGCGGAGAAGCATACGTCCCGCGACTTAAATCGACGGCCCAAGAGACAGAGTTTGCAATCGAAGTGGTTCATCGAGTTCGCGTAACCGCCTAGCGGAGTGCGAAAATGAAATGCATATGTCAGGAGATTGCGAAAATTAGAGCAGATGTCGAAAGTTATTTGTGCTGTGAAAATTAATAATGATATCATGTTTCGTGTAATTTATTGATAATTTTACACTGTTCCCCTTCGCCAAAATAGTATTACAATATGGCCGCCAGTCATGAGGCAGCAAGAAAAATAAACAGTCCCAGTCCCTCTCGGCCAAATGAGTTTGTTTTGGTTTTGCCTAGACCAATCACATTGCTAGAAATCATATAGACAAAACTGTCTATGGCCCGGACTGGAAGCGCTGGATATAAAAACACATATAATAATCAACTCAGAAAAGGATCGCATTGCTCAAATTAGGGTGATTCAGCTGTACTAGAAAGCGTGCAGTCACGCTTTTAATTCCTCTTAAGCCTGTTCTGAAAGTTCGCTGGAAAATTCATACTAGACAAGTAACAGAAAACCTGAATATAAATCTGCAGCATTGTTTTCAGGTAGTTATTTCCCTCAAACCTGACCATCAACCAAATTCTGCCGGCAAATTACTTCACACTGGATGTTAATCAGCCTGAGAAAACAGCCGACGTTTCACGAGGTCCCCACTTGAGCCCTTGCAAAACAACGTCTGAGTAACAAGCGCAGAAATTCCATACTGATGACGTTCACTACCCAAATCTTGGTAGTGTTTGTGTTTGGCTGTTTTCTCAGGCAAGATGTTAATACAATTAGTTGCGATACGTTTGCCCTTCTTTCAAACTGGCGGTCATTAACGTAGTTTCGGGAAAAAAAATAATAAATAAGTTTTATGGAAGATCCCCCAGTTTATATTGCAAAACTGAATTAAAGTAAACGGGCACTTCAACTCCATTTTACTATGTTACAGTTTTTGGCGTTTGGCGTTGAATGAGGAGCAACATGTTCGTTTATATTTCACCATATACGGTATGTATGACACGTATGTAAATCCCTTATACCCTGTGAAGAAAAACTGACGCAGAGACTCAGGTTATGGAGCGGAGACAATGCCCAAAGCTGTTGGAAATGACGCCTATTTTCCAGCACGGAGCTGTACGGCCTCCAGAAATGAATATCAGTAATAAGTTAAGTTTGGAATCTATTGTAACACCTAGGAGTTTGAGTTTGAGATCAGTGAATTTTGATATTAATGGTTTTCCGTATCGTATCCCGACACGGCAAACATGCAAACTAGTAAATAGGTTTTTCTATAGTAAATACTGAAATTTTTACCGTGGTTAAAGAAAGATTTTGTTTGCGGTGGTGTATTTGTCTCGCACCTTCAGGCAAAACTGGGGAAGCATTGAGGTCAGAAACGTATGAATTATTGTGAGAAATGATACTTGTTGTTGCATTAATTTTTAACGTATTGCCAATATGAAAGTGCCATTCGTGTATAATTATGTATTTGCTCCGCATTTAATGTTCCTGTTACCTGATCTTCTAAACACCGTTACTGACTTCGGTGAGAGAGTTGGGACGTGTGTGTTACATTTGTTACCAATGCAGCACTCGATCTCACATTGGATCAGGGTGACTTCTCCAGGATGACTTCTGGCTCCTTTCAAGTATCCACCAATAGTAAAGCACGCCGTTTTTTTCTCTGCAAAAAAAATAATTTAAAACGAAGCGGATAACCACTCAAGTGCCACAAGGTGACAAGCTAAAGCCATCAAACTTGGCGATTATGCCTGACATTTATCGTGAAACCAATGGGTATGTTGTCGTTCTTAACAGGCAAACGTAATATTTTGACGGGCATAATTTTTTCGAGATTTTCAATTTTGCTCTTTTTGTTTCAGTATTCTTCTTTGCCTAATTTTGATTACTTCTTGGTATATTTTTGGTGCTTTTCGGAGGTCTTGGAAAAACCAAGAAAGCCAAACTGGGAGGCCCAAGATGGCTGCCGTTTGTGATTTCTTACTTCATGTGAAGTCATCAACTCATTTTGTGGAATTCATAGGAAACAGTTTCGTTGCCATAGCCTTAATATTAGGGAGTTTAAGCAAAACAATAGGTTTTAATGAGCAAAACATTGACTCTGTACGTGCGTTAGACATGTTGGTACATTTCGAACACTCGACGGTGACTTTTCTTTCTCTTCCTGAGCTTCAGCGCCGTCTCTAAGAGATGGAATAATTGCGAAGTAGAATATGAGAATGAAAAAACGCTATTAAATGACGTTATCCTTAGCGTTGCCATCGTCGCTGCCTCAAGTCCCTATCCTTGAAGCTCGGTGGAGGAGGTGTGGCGGAATTGCTCCTCCACTCATCCCACGAAAAAAAAAAAAGCATAGTCTGAGTTATTTTTAAAAAGTTCAACCTTGTAAAGCCTTAAAAGTTTTGAAAAACAAAAGAAGAAGTTAAAAAAGACAAAAAATGCAACAAGCAAACAACAACAATAACAAAAACTAAAATATAATACTAATAATATAAAGTAAACTCAAAGAGTGAAAATTTCATGCTATTCCAAGAATTTTCAAACAAAAGCTTTATTTGTAAGCACATTACCCGCACAATCAATGCATCCACGATAAAATACATCTCGGACATTTCCAGATGAGTCCTGATATTTGCCAACAGCGGAAGCGCAATGAGAGGAACCAAGTGAATCTGAGCCACATGAGTAGGAAACCTGATTCTCTGTGCAACTTGCTGCATCAGTTCCAAGACAGTGATAACATTTTACTTGACCTGTTGAAAAACAAAAAAAGAAATTCGTCTGAAAAATAATCTTTCTTGTAATTCTTAAGACTTCTGGATTCTGTAATTCTTAGAATGACAATAGACGTGAATCACGTTCTATTGTTATGCTGAATAAGTGCACTGGTTGACACACCACTGACAAACACACATAAGGGACGGCTTTCAAGAAGTAAGCATTAAAGAAAGAAATAAAAACATTGGAATTTAAGTAATGCTTCAAAACAAAATAATAGCTCGAAATAGCAATAAAGCTGTATCTTTACTCACGGACGGCCTCAGTGCTTTATGTGCACCTACACCAGACTCAGCAATCTCATTGACAAGTTTGAGCCACGACAAGTTTTTCTCATGGCTCAGTGATCTAGTGTCACATTGTCTTTTAACTTAGTGGCCTTTGATCTGTATATTTGAAGAATGGCTCATGGCAGACTAGAGCCTGTTCACAAAAGCTCTGTTTTGGCAATGTTTACGCTAAGTTTGTTTGCCATTAGCCTTTCATTAAGGTAGGTAATATATACATCAAGAAAAGTCGCCGATTTAACTTCCCCGAGGGACGCCACAGGTATTACCCGTAATAGCAAGCCCAGTAGGTAACTCATTATTGACTAGACGTTTTCGCTAGTGATCACTCGATCTGACTGATGAGATTAGACTCAATTCACTGGAAGGACTTTTGATCAGCTCCATAGCTAGTCAACTTCGTAAGAGGATCTTATGGTCGACAGTATCGAAATCCTTTTTTGATCCGTAAATAATACACAGTTAATGAAACTGTTATCTATATTGACCTACCAACTGTTAGCAACCTTCAGCAAAAACGTAAGTTTGCTATGAAGTGAATGGAAGCCAGATTGAAAGTTAACTAAAAGTTCGTTATCGTTAAAGTATTTATAGAATTGGCCGTACATTATTCTGTCGAAAACCTTAGCAACAACAGGAATAATTGAAATTGGTAGGTAATTATCAACATCTTGTCTTTTAATTTACCCTTCTTTTGAGAAAACTGGCGTGAAGCTGACTTCCATTCAGTTGGAACTATACCAGAGGAAAGGGATCGGTTGAACATAAATGCCAGGGAAGGTGCTAAAAGGTCTGCTGCTTTTCTGAGCAACTTAAACAGCAAGTTATCCTAGCCATTCGCTTTTGTAAACTTTTGATTCTGCAAGTAATGATCCAGCCTTACTATTACTGAAACATGCAGTTTGTTGTTGGATTAAGGTAATTTTCTGGTCCTCTATCAGTCAGAGGTATTTCTTTTTTCAGATCATAACCGATCTTTGCAAAATGACAATTTCAGGCCTATGTCAATTCAGATGCAGTGAGTACGAAATGGAGTTACGAATGGCCATGGGCAAATTTCAGCACATTTCGCTTGCAGATTAACCTTTAAACGTTCAAATACGACCATCAGCGAAATTGTTTATTCCTAACTTTGTTCGGTGTGAACAAAAAAATATTGCATGTAGCTCGATCAATTAATCTAAGAAGGCAGCTTTCGCTTAAAAATAGAATTCGTTTACGACAAATGACCTCCTTGTCCCCCTTCCTATGCAAGATAAACTCTTCTAGGCGTCTTTTTCCTTTTTTAATTATCCGACCTACAAGCAAACTCATACCCCCACCATGGTACAAGAGAGCGAAGGGGCTTAAGGTATCCCCCTTGGTGGTTTGTTACAATATTTCGAAAATAGTTTACCTTTGGCAGATAGCCTGGGATGTGCTCTGCAAGATGGGTTAAACATAATGGGTTGTGATGTTGCTCGGGGCCTGGATGTCATCCAAGTTGTCGGCATATTGGAGTATTCTCAAAATTAGAAATCATCAAAGAACGGTGGAAAGCTAGACACGAGCTACACATGTAGAACGTGACATGATGCTTCGCTTTTGCTGCTTTTTGTTGACGTTTTACTTTTTTATCGAAAGAAGGTGATAAACGAGCAATTTTATACAAACACGGCTTGACCACATTCACCTCCCCAGTACGTCTGACAGTTAGTACCTTTCTTTGTCTGATACTTCCCACAATGCAATTGAATCTTTTTACCTCTGTCCACATTGCAGAGGGTGCTGTTGCAACACTCGATTTCACATTCTTTCAGAGTGCCCCATCCACGTGCTTTAAGATTTCCACCAATAAATGCACAAGCTGCTGTTTTGTCTGAATAGTTCAATAGAAACGATAAGTTAAATTCCATGCGATTTGAGTGAAAAGTCTTTTAACACATTTTTGAAACTTGTAGTTAAAGCGCAGTGGTATGACCTGGTTAGTGAGTAGAAATGTTGGGCGAATTAACCTCAAATTGGTATTTGATAGGGTCTCAATGAATTTAACCGTTAGCCGTAAAACGGCCAAATATTTAGTCGTTAGGAGTAAAAATTCAAAACTCTGTGACTTTGATGCGTGTTAAAAAAAACATATGGCTCCAATCCATTCAGGCAGATTCCGACTTCACCCTTTCCGCTCTATACAGGGTTATTGTGCACTGGTTCTGTTTTCTGAAATTACCCGTGTCCTTTTCCTCCAGAAGAATTTTTTTATTTGTTTTGCATCTCTTGTTTAGGAGAAGGGCATATGTCTTGCCCGGCTTCCAAGGAATGCTTTACAGCCAAAAACCGTGAAGTTATTGACAAATGTAGTATACCTGATAACGAAGCGCGCGAATGCCTACATGCAGGCTGATCTCATTTTAAGTGAAAGTTTACTAACCTGCACAATTGATGCATCCTTTAAAAATTCCATTCTTGACGTATCCAAATGTATCGTCCTGGCCTTTTATAACTGCGGTGCCACAATGAGATAAATAAGAGCTACAATAATAATCGTTGCTCTCGCTGCAAGTAGCTGCATCACGTGCGAAACATCCTCGACAAGCTTCTGGACCGGAGGCTTTCAAAAAGAAAACAACATTTCCATAAGATTAAAATCTACCGAAACGGAGTTAAGCGGCAGAGCGCATTTCCAATGTTGGGAGTTCACAAGAAAAGCTTGTTAGAAAGAAAGAAGGAGGAAAGAAGGACAACATTGTTCTCCCACTTCCAAGATGGGGTCATTACGCTGGTAAAACCATCGAACGTGTGGTTAATTTTATTTATAAGAGTGAGTGCCTTATTTTAATTCGGTGGTCTGAGGTATCGTTTTCTCATCACATTCATCAGATGACGCAGGAATACTAACCACAGCTGCCGGCTGAAAGTATGCATGAAATTCGACTCGCTACTGCATCAAAGCGAATTAAGGGTTGCACTTGGTTTATATGGGGAATAGTGGAGCTACGTTATTGGTGGATCCAAGCGACCTATAAAAAACACTGCACGCTTTACATGTGCCTCCGCACAAAGAAAGAAGGAGGAAAGAAGGACAACATTGTTCTCCCACTTCCAAGATGGGGTCATTACGCTGGTAAAACCATCGAACGTGTGGTTAATTTTATTTATAAGAGTGAGTGCCTTATTTTAATTCGGTGGTCTGAGGTATCGTTTTCTCATCACATTCATCAGATGACGCAGGAATACTAACCACAGCTGCCGGCTGAAAGTATGCATGAAATTCGACTCGCTACTGCATCAAAGCGAATTAAGGGTTGCACTTGGTTTATATGGGGAATAGTGGAGCTACGTTATTGGTGGATCCAAGCGACCTATAAAAAACACTGCACGCTTTACATGTGCCTCCGCAAATGTTATCTATTGCATCATTTACTTGGCAATCGTTTCCGCGAACACCTACGAGACGTCAAAAGAAATGACAAGGACGCATCCAAACCAGTTGCCCGACACTTGATCTGATCATTCTACACATGACGGTCTGCAGCCATGGTTGACCACGGTTTGACCGTGGTCCTAAAGAGGGGAAACTCTCAATTCCTTGATTCGCCCTGACAAAGGGCTAACACTCGAACTGTCCGCTTTTAATTTCTCTACGGATTTACCTTATCAACTCAGTTGATAAATGCCAATCAGTTTTGTTTCATTTCCCCACTGACGCAGCACCACGATACTAACTCCTCATTCAAAGGAAATACAGGTGTCTTTTATTCAGAGGCATTGTAACTGTAATTTAGAAGTGAAAATGAGCCCTGTTCTTTTCGAATACTTACGCAATTTAGCTGTTGGAAAGAACAACTTTACTGCACGGTTTTGACTTTTTAGTACAGATCATTATTAATAAGCATAATCATACTATGCATTGCATATTGCCACACTCTACGTGCCATTGACAAACCATTTCATCATTGCCAATTCATCATGAGAGTGCCGTTATTAATTACCGTCTCTTCCAACTACAGTAATTGCATCTCGTGTCAGGTTGAAAGCCTGAGTGTTACAGTGGCTGCTGTTGCAACATTCGATCTCGCATTGCTGTACGGTCTTCCCTTCCTTCCGTTTTAGGTAGCCAGCAAGAGTAAAACAAGCGGCCTTTTTATCTGGAAAAGCAACACAAAGACGAGTTTACATTGGTAAGGTTTTACTAAAGGGATAATATCATTGTCAGGACAAAGCTTTCAGTTTTAACGATTTACGGTGTCTTTCAAGTTCGTACCTCTGGCAACTTTTAAATGATCACTGAGACTCATTCTTTCATTATGTTATTAAGGTGCCGCAAATTTATAAGCATATCATATGAATCACTGTTTTCAGCCTGTTCTGGCAGTTTGCATTTTTTAGACACCATCATGGTTGTTTGTTTCTTTGTTGTTGTTTTTTTTCAGTTATTACTTCTCTATACTATGAATGTACCTCGGAAAAATGAAGTTAAAGCTTAAAGACAATACGTCATAATTCGTTATGTATTAAAGGCATAATGCAAAAATCTCTCCGACTGGTATCCATCTGTAGACCACACCCTTCAACAAAAAAAATAAACTAACCTCACCTATTTTATTTGATGACTTAAACAATCTTATCGAAGACTTAGCGAATTCTCAGTGTTGTTCCTTAATTACTGGGGATTTCAATTTTCACACGGACACACGCAGCCATAATGTTGAACTGTTAAAAACTCAGTGGACTTACATCAACATACAGACTTCCCTACCCATACAAAAGGGTCAAACGTTGGATCTGGTCATTACGAATTGTGGTGAGAATATTATTTCTCGTCTACGTCCATCCTTCGAATTGCCTTTCCGATCATGCTTGAATCACTTGTCTTTTGGACTTGCGTAGACCTCCATTGGTTAAGATACACACCAGGCATCGTAAGGTGTGTGACCTTGACCTTTAAAGCTTTGCTGAGGATTTATCTTGTCTGCAATCCGCCTTCTCAGTGACCTTTCTTCAACAGTTGATGCATGCTACTCACAAATAAATGACTTAAGTGAAGTGCATGCTCCCATCCAAGAGCGATTCCACCTCCTTAAGACCTCAAGCACCTTGGTTCTCGGATGGCCTTTGCGCACTTAAGCGTGAAAAACGTCAGTGGGAGAGGAAGCGGGTTGAGTCAGGCCTTGTAGTACACAAACAACTGTACATATATTGTGCTGATTGTGCTGGTAAATATTATTTTGCTATCAACGAATCAAGGAGAGCCCACTATAACAACACAGTCTCGAATTCTAACCAAAAACAGATATTCCACCGAATGGAGTGTTTGTTTAATGTCCAAGGTTCACCAACACTTCCAACTCATCACTCTCCACAGTATCTTACTCACAGATTAAGTGTGTTCTTCTCTGGTAAAATCAAGGCACTAACAGGGTTCTATCTAGGATTTATAATTATCGTTTAGGGGAGAAGTCCCGAGTGGCAAAAGGCCACGAGCTGCCTAGGGGGTCCGGGGGCATGCCCCCCCCCCGGAAATTTTTTGGAAATGAATATGCGCTGAGATGCAATCTGGAGCGATTTGAGACAATTTTCAGATAATTTTTGTAATACTCCATGTTCCTTGTCATATAGTGTCCTTAGACTGGAAATACTTACTTCATGTGCACTGACCTCGTCGCGTCTGGACGATTTTTTCGATATAGTTACTTGTATACTGTAATGATAACAATATTTTTGGGGGGAAGCTGGGCATTTTGGGTGGGGGAAGCTTCTACCCCTCAAATGCCCTAGATAGAACCCTGACTAAGGTCTGATCTCGATGATGCACCATCTAGAAGTCTCTCAAAACCTATTCAAGAACATCCATCTTCGTGCACTTTAACTATGGGGCGGTTTCGCCAGATGCTGTAAGAAAATCCATCATGAATCGCCTTCTAAATCCTACTCATTGGTTCCACTCCCAACGAATTTATGATGTCCTCCTGCCTTGCATCACCTCCATAATAAATCGTTCGTTAGAATATGGAGAGTTTCCTACCTCTCTTCAGCATGGTCTTGTGACTCCGGTACCGGCAAAACCTGATGTAAACCATAAGGTCATGAAGAAATACCGCAACGTTGCTTTTCTTGGAAAGATGGTAGAGCGTATAGTGGCCATGCCGTGTAGACACTACCTTTTTTCCAAGGACCTGTACACCATAGCCTTCGTCTGAATTCTACACCACTGACCACAGTATTCTTATCAATAAATTGTATACTCGATTCGGTTTAAGTGGTACTGTTCTGGCTTTGATCGTATCTAATCGTTCACAGTCGGTTGACATAAACCTCTTTCAGGCAAATCCATCCAACCTGGTCTATCGTGTCCCACGGGGCTTGATGTTGGGTCCGCTGCTGTTCTCTCTATATGTGGCACCAATTGAAGACATTATCTGTGCTCGTGGCCTTCAATCGATGATTTACGCAGACGACACACAAATGTACTTGGTTATTGGAAGATTGGATCAGCCATCATGTCTGAGTAAACTGGCGTTTTGTGCGCAAGTTATCGGAATTGGATGGTGGAAAATAACTTTAAAATGTGTAACTCCTCAAAGACCGAAGACATTCATTTTTCATCTCGTTACCTACTGCGGAAACCCAGACAACTGGAAATGGCCGTGGTCTAGGGGTCACAATTGACCACTGGTTAACGATATCCACTCATTTGAACAATCTTTGCAGGTCTTCACTTTTTGCCCTTATTAAGCGTATTGGGAGCATCCAACACTACCTTGATCTACCGAGCACTGAAACACTGATCCATGCTTGTGATACATTCAAACTGGGTTACTGTAACAGCCTTCTGTATGGTCTTCCTGATAAAGAAATCACGAAGCTTCAACATATACAGAACTCAGCCACTCAACTGGTTACAAAAACTAGGATGTCGGATCACATAACGCCTATTCTTTGTAAATTACACTGGCTCCCTGTACATAAACTCATCATCCTCAAGTTTCTTAATTCTTATTACTTCCAAAGTCTTAAATGGTTTAGCACCAAACTATCTTACAGACCTACGTAAACTTCACAATCCAACCAATCTTGAGAAAGATGGAATATTCAGTTTGTCACGAGCGTGGGACAAAGAAAAAATCTAAGTCCCCGACGGTAATCAAACCCATGACCTCCCGTACACCGGTCGGGCGCTCTAACCCCTGAGCTACTGGGAGACTCGTGGCGAGCGAGGTCATATTTACTGAGTTCGTTGTGACACGCGTCCTGCATACTGCCAGGATCAGCAATGTCGAAAGCACCGTGTGTGATAATGAAGAAAGAAAGATGGTAAATTTTAAGCTCGGAAAAGAAATGAGAAAGATGGAATATTCAGTTTGTCACGAGCGTGGGACAAAGAAAAGATCTGAGTCCCCAACAGGAATCGAACCCATGACCACCCGTACACCAATCTTCTTCGCTCAAACGCTAATGATAACCTGCGTGTGCACAGACCAAAGTTTAGAATAAACAATTATGGTGGTCGAGTATTTCCATCGTGAGCCTATGCTATTGAATGAACTGCCGTTCCACTTGAGGAATGCCCATCTACACAGGCATTTAAGGAGAGACTTTAAACTTTCTTATTTAATTCTTACCTGTACATATATAGATTATATTGTTCTCTATTATTTTGTAAAGAGCATTAAGATTTTGGATGTAAAAATGTAATGCGCTTTGTAAGAATAAAACTATTATTAAATTATTATTATCATTATGTATTCAGTTTGCACCATATGCTCACAAAAGTGCTAAATATATAAACTGTTCGTTGGGAGATTTGCAGTTAGGCAGGCCTATCTATCTCCATAAATCCAAGGTTGTATCTTTTACGAGGTGTGTGAAAGGAGGTGGGTGTCAACTGGCTGTGAAGGTTTGGAATGACAAAGGTAGCCTTTGTTTGCCGTTCGAAACAGTTAATAATAATAATAATAATAATAATAATAATAATAATAATAATAATAATAATAATAATAATAATATTTCAGTTTTAGGAGCACTTAAACAGAGTCTCAGTGCTCTTACAATTATGCAAATTAAAAAGAATCCAATACTAACACTTTTTTACAATGAAAAATATATAATTTAATCTATACTTATTTACAATAATTATTCAAAGCTAAAACTAAACATAATAATAATAATAATTATTAATTCTTAAAAAGGAAGGTGTTCAAACTCGTTTTGAAAGCGGCTACAGATTCAGAGTTCTTGATTGCATTAGGCAAAATACTCCATAATGTAAAAGTTGCAACTGCAAAAGCTCTTTCTCCGTACGATTTTGTTCTATATTTGGGGACTACGAGTGGATTAGAGATTTCAGAGCGTAAACAGCGGGATGGCTCACAGAGAGTGAGCAGATCCGATAGATATGTGGGGACCAGACCGTGAAGCGCCTTGAAAATAATTAGAAGAATCTTAAAGGTTATTCGCTTCCTTACAGTTAACCAGTGAAGGTCTTTTAAAACTGGAGAAATGTGATCGAATTTCTAATAGTCAATTTCTAATAATACTCAACTTTGAATTTCTAATAATAGTCAACTTTGTTTTTTGAGGGTAACACTTAACAGTTGTACACTGAAAAACTTATGGCCCTCCACAGCTAATATAAATGTAAATTAAATAAATAAGTTAACAACTTCATACGTATTGTTTTACATGTGAAAAACTATTAAAATACTAATATAACAACGAAAATCGGGAAGTATAAAAGTACTAAAAGTACACATGATAAACAATTAAAGAGAAAAAAGTTCAACGTCTTTGCAACTATTGATAAAATATTCAAAACAATGTCTTTCTTTTTAAGCTACTTATTGAAGCTACCTTCCTAATGTTGCTTGGTAAGGAGTTCCAGAGGCGCGTTGTTGACACTGTAAAAGATCGACCTCCTTACGTTTCTCGCTTAAAGTGCGGAAACACTAAGCTTACGGCTCCGTGCCTACTGCTTATATCATGTAAACTATGTTGGCATTCCTTCTTAATACGTTTGGCATGTACGATGGACACTGGCCAGACGAGATCTTTCCTATCAATACACATTTATTTATTTTGGCTTCATCGCTAAGAGGTATCCACCCTAATGTTTCAAATAGTCTAACACTGCTTGCTCTTGTGTCTTCCCCAAGTATTACTCGGGACGCTCTTTTCTGGATTTTGATGACCTTCTGTAAGTTTTCTATCGAGCAGGTTGTCCATAAAAGAGGAGAAATACATCATTACTTGTTTAGCGAGAGCGTTATAGTAAAGTTTGCGTTGCGCAAGCGGCAAAAATCTTTTAATTTTCCTTAATAGAGGGTCTGAATGGGGTTTAGTGTTTAGTGTTATTTGCCCACAATTTTTAGTGTTTGCTGTTAAATTGGCCAATATTTTAACTCTTTCCCAAACGGGCAAAAACAGTGAAAAATGACCACATTTTTTGTTTATTTATTTTCTCACCAGGTATTTACAATTGTGTAAAGAGCTATACCTCATTTTAAAGGGTATTGAATAAGCTTTCCAAAAAAATTTTTTTTTACCTACAGAAGCCCATAATATTTTAATTACTGTGCATAAATTAGCATACATTTGAGAAAATTGACCACAAAATTCTGATAAAAAGCACTTTACTTCAAAATGATTTGTGGTTACAAGAAGAAGTTGAATGCTAAACTGTTCTTTATCATATTGGCAACATCTCCAGAAAATGTGGCTGAAAAAGAATGAATACAGAATATTTCAGAATTTATTATTGACCGGCATGTCAGTGAACACGGAGAAACGTGACCCGAAGCGTCGCTTCAGATTACATTTGTTTACGCGTCCTGAAGATTGTAAACGATTTTTTCTCTGTCGTTCCAAAAACCTTTTTCCTCCGGATATATTCATCACTACATACTCAAATATAATTCCAGACATCTATTCGAAGGAGTGAAGCAAGTTTTTGAAGGTAAAAGCGGCTCTACACAGCATTTCATTGCAGTTCAGACCACGTGCGTGTTCGCAGGGTCACATACGCAATAATATTTAGACAACTCTTACCTCATTTCGTCGCTTTCATTTGCAAGTTGATGATCAAGAATACTCTCCTAATGGCTAGAAATTTCTTCATTTTCACTGCCTGCTTCGTCTAGCATTTCTAAAACCCTCAAAGTGTCCTCAGTGATGAATCCTGATCGCTTCCCGAACGACGCCATATTTCAAAGCTCCAAACACATTTTTGAAAAATGCGTCATGTAGGTCACATTGAAGCATCCTAGCTTAAACTTGCCAGAAGACTGGGATATTTTATAGGCACGCAATTGTACAAATTGCACAGCGATTGAACAAAACGCGAATTTTTGCGGATTTTTTTCGTAGTGATTCCTGTGGGAATTACTTTTAAAGGAGCATCCGGCTTTTTAATGTTTACTGTTTTCGGAGAAAATACTGTTTAGTGTTTAGAAGGCTTTTCGTAAAAAGAAAATAATAGTCTTTTAGCATTGTAAATACTTATCTGCTCAGCTGAAATCGCTCATAAAATCAGTCAATCGCCATGCTGCCCTAACTCAACCTCGTCCCTGGGGCCTTCTCCTCGTTCAAAATGGCGGTCGGAGAAACCCCTGGCCAAGGCTGCCATAGTGGCTCAAAAAAAATTGTTAGAATTTCGTCACGTAAACATGATGAAATGGCTCCGTTTCGTTTGAACAACGCGTTCAGATTGTAAGAAACAAACAGGTTCCCCAGACGCTGGAAACAACCTCCGAAAAAGCCATTTCATCGTGTGTTACGTGACAAAATACTCCATGATTCTGGGAGTATTTCAGCAGCCTTGGCCAGGAGTTTCTCCGACTGCCATTTTGAACGAGGAGAAGGCCCTGGTGACGAGGTTGGCCCTAACTTTGAGCCTATGCTCAAAGGGGCAGTTTAAAAAGGGGCAGTAGTCTCTTTTTTTCTACCCATGCGCATCAGTATTTTTGGGAAACCTGGAGACTGATAGCGTACCAAGAGCCTGCGATCCTTTGGTCAGAGTCGGGTGCGAACTGGTCGACGAGGTTGGACAGTTGGAACTCGAAGTGAAATCGGTCAAAAGCCAAAAAACAACATGGCGGCATCCGGTGTTGTTAAAGTGCTAGGGAGCTTCTATAGAAGCGGAGAGGATTCTGCTTTCGAAAGGCACAGAAGCAGGATCACGTCTGACCTTGCAAAGCAATCCAGCGTGGCAGCCGTCAAGAAACATCTGACGGAATTTCTTGGGCTTTCGGAGCTTGCATTGAAATTCTGGCACGAAAGAGTTTTCACATTCAAGGGCATAACAGAAACTGGCGCTCAAAAGTTCATGGTTCATATACGTCATATAGGAAGGAATTCCATCTGTCATTTTTGTTGAGCATTTCATGGTAAATAGTATCCCATGTTATGATATAAATTTAGTGAATTACAAGGATTTCTCTCACTGAGAAAAATTCTGTCTTTACACTGTAAAAGATATATCTTTCACATGGGAATATATCGATTATGTCACGTATGCTGACGTCTTTTACTTCTTTAAGTGATGAATGTCTAGTCAAACATTTTCGGAATTCTCCTCAGAAATCTTCGGAAATGATCGGAAACGTTCGAATGAACTTCGGACTGCTTTCCGACAATTTTGGAGCCGATTTTGTTTTTTTCTGGATGAAATTTACTGTTACAGTGAATTTTTTACTGTTAGTGTTATAATGCTTAAAATTTAACTGTTTTATGTTACAGAGGTCAAAAATTAAGTGTTAAGTGTTATCGAGGTACCCCATTCAGACCCTCTTAATACTCCAATACGCTGAGACAGTTTTGTACAAAGTTGCTCAAGGTGCATGTCAAAAGATAATTGGCTATGTATCGTTAAACCCACAAGGGTATGTGAAGGCCCTTGCTCCAAATTAGTAAAATTTAGCTGTATTTCAAGGAAAGGAATTTCCATTTTCTTTGCCAGTCTTTTTCCAGTAACGATCATGGTCTTAGTCTTTGAGTGGTTTAGAATCATCTCGTTGTTCCTTGAGCTTCTGATTTAGGTTCTCTTAGAGACTATCAGCTAGAGACCGAGGTGCAATCTTGTAGTAGGTATAGTAACTGATGGTGGTGCCATCGGCATCTATATCAGCAACTGAATGTGTCAGAGCTTCTGGAAGATCGTTAGTAAAACTGAGAAATAGGACTGGGCCCAGAATGCTACCCTTACGCACACCCAGGGTCACAACCCTTTTGGAAGAAAGAAATCCATTGATATTGACGTACTGCTTACGATCACTTAGATAATTCTGAAAAAAGTAGTAAATAGCTCCATTTATACCAAGCGTTCTCAATTTAGAGAATAACAGACCATGGTCGATTAGAGATCAGTCCAGTGACATCATCACTGTCGCGGTCAAGGAATAATTGGTCTATTAAATCGAATCAATGCTGTCTCGGTTGAAAATGGTTTCCGGAATCCAGATTGGAATTTGTAACCTTTTTTGTATCGTCTTTCAAACTCTTGGATCAATCACCAGAAAAGTGAACTTACCCTTGCAGTTAAAACATCCTCGAAAGAAACCAGTGTCAAAACCAGTGTCACCAAAGTAAGAGTAACCACTTTGATATTTTAATGCCACAGAAGCACAGTGGGTTGTACCAAGTGATTGCCGGTTTAAGGCACAGGTTTGGTTCCACTGATTGGAAAAGCAAGTGGCTGCATCGCGTCCAATACACGAATAACACTGTATGGTACTACCGGCTGTGTAAAAGAAGTAAATAGTAAGTTTATTCGCCTTCTGCTGACTTTGTTAACATGATTTCCGAATAAATAGAATTCATTTTAATCAGAAAATATTCTATTACGTTATGTACAGGTAACTAAGTACCTACCTGTGCTTACCTGCCAAAAAATGTACCAACCTACCAACAACAGACAGCAAGAGGCACATGCTACACCACTCCTGCGGTATGGCCAGTACCTTACGCAGGCAGGCCCACAGCCATAACACCCAGGCAGTGGCAGCAATGGGAAGCTGTTTCGTCCTCGTTAGGACTCATCAGCATGGCATAGCCGTCAGGCCCCAACTACCAGCCCATCTACTTACCCGCTCATCTACTGCTTACCTATGAAAGTACATTCTTCCTATCTGTCCCTACCCTAATCTACCTAACAACGTCCAACCACCATGGCTATGTACATACGCAGGTAAGGTAGTGATTAGGCATCTAAGTAGGCAGGTAGACATTAAGGTATTTTTCAAATGCTTTTAGAATTATTTGCAATACTACAGAACTACAATACTTTATTAACCCTATTCATACCGAGAGGGGCGGAATCTGCTAGCATGGACTTTGGACGCTTATAACTTTTTCAATATGCAAGCTGAAGCCACCAAACATAGTGACTTTTCCTAAAATTTACCTGGAAACAATTTGGTATAACAAGACCTTGTCCATCAAACCAGGTTTTGACAGGAAGTTTTTTCATAATTTGTAAGTTTTTCTCTTTTTAATGAAAAACATAACTTCCTTATTGGAATTTCGGGGCTTTTCGGAGGTATGGGAAAATTTTGAGAACAGCCCATGTTGTGGACTAAAAAGGAACATTTTTTGACGTACTTTCTTCTCTCAAAGTTTCATTGCCATATCGTGAATATTCTCGGAGTTAAGGATAGGGGGTGCAATCCGCCCTTTCACCCGGTCCACGAAGACCAGTAAAATCCCGCTTTGAAAAGGGCTAAATATACCTTACAATGCGTCAGTTCATTTAACAATTCTGCAGTTGTATTTGTTCGCAATTTACAACAAATAAGTACAGTTGAAAATTATAAAGAACAGACAAAGATAAAGAAAGAAAAACAAACGGCAAACAAGTTAACCAATTACACACTAGTGCGTTTGGCAGGGTATGATAGAAGAGATTTTGGTCTTGAATTGATCACCGGCGCGTGCACTGTTAAGGCGCAAAATCAGATAACTTGCTGCACCAGGTTCCCCGTGGAACATTAAGTCACAGTTCTAGATTTCACATACCCATCGACTTTTCTGATGAACATAATTAATTTAATACTCACCGACCACATCTGCAACGAACAAGATGACCACAGGAAACAGCATCATGTGTGTATTGTATTACAATTATATCACCTGTAGACTAAGACAATAGATTGATAGTGCAATTAACAAATACGTAATGGTGGTTGGACTGAATGGAGTACAATTCAGAGAATAATCCAGTTACAAGTTAATCGTATCAATGACAAAATGCGAGATTAGAAAATCTACGTGCCCTTCTTTTTGCTGAAAACGTCGGGGCTATATTTTAACAGTTTTGCGAGCAATGGAGAAACAGCTAACAAAATAACCCGTTTCAGTGCACCTGAGTGACGCGCGCGCAGTTACCAAAAGTTCAAATTGGAAAGCTGTAATTGAACACCCACGTGTTCACCCTCCAATAAGGTATCAAATAGGCGCACGGAGAAGCAATTACAATCAAGGATTTTGTTATAAACACGATTAACAAATAAATAACACTAAATCAATCTATCAATTAAAGTACTTCACAAATTTAAACCCTAACTTCTAGCCTAGGTGGCCTTTAAACGTTTTTGCTTACATTGAAATACTGGAGCAGTTCAACAAAATAGACATTTATTATTTAGTTGAACAGGACTTATGATTATGAAATAAATTAAGGCATTTGCTCCACGGGCAAATGCCCTGCTGTACCTAACGGGGGCGTTCTTTTCGGCATTCAAATAAAAATATCTCAAAGCGTAATTTTTAGTTTTTCTTAAAACCTCTATATAATATTATACCATATTATGGTACTCAACTGCATGCCATTAATTTAAATTTATGTATTAAAAAAGGGGGGTCACCAACCTCGTTTGTCACAAGACGACCATTTATTTCTCCGACTAGCTCACTTTTCATGCATAGAAAACCTACTACCGATCACGCGAAAAAATAATGCGCAGAAAGGATGCGCAATGCAAGGGAATAGAATCACCCTATGGTGGCTTACTACATCTTTTAGAAGAGAAATATAATCTTTTCAAAATCTGGTTTAAAGCCAACAGGAGTTTTCTTTTGGGTGCTTTGTTGCTACAACTGTTGAAAGAAATGATTTTATCCTGGAAAAGAAATACGTGACGCTTAGAATTAATTAAATATAACAGTCCAAGCTCTGGAAACTGGACTGGAAGCTAGACTTTTTCAGGTCTTTTTTCTCAAGTCCAGCCGAACAAACCTACCTCAATTTTGCAGGATTTGATTGGCCAACAAACTGATTGGTTGTTGACTCATGGCATATGACGCGATATAATCCACCACTTCCTTATTTGGGAAAGGCTCGTATTTCATAAACAAGAAAACCTGTGGTTTATCAAAGACAGACCCTTACAAACTGCAGTTAATTGGTGATCCATTAGGTTCATAAGCTAAATAAACTCTTAACATTTTTCTGTTTTCGAAATTTCATAAAAATACATAGAGCAAAAACGAAAATCCTCAAAAACTTCAAACCAAACCGTAGTTCCTAAAATTCTCCTACAGCCCTCGCATTTTCAGTAAGAACCGCAAGAAAAGCCTGCGTTTTATAAAATTGCTTTACCTCTATATTTGCGTCACTGCTTGTCGAAAGGTGATCCCCAACTAACAGCCCGGGGTTAAAGGTTTCTCTTGAATGATTGTGTGATATATAATTGCATTTGTTGAAGTTTAAGCTTGTTTTTACCGCTAAATGTTTTGATTCGACAACATTGCCCAGTGTAAATTCCAGCGTTTTTGTTTCCTCTTATGAGCTAGATTTCAAAATGCGTGAATTGAAATAATCGGTCTGACGTAATAACAGACTTTTCATTACCAACTGTAATCATTTCATGCGTGTAATTTACTCCGGGAATTTACTTTCTTGTTAACCGGCCGTTGCCATAATGGCGACCGCCGGTTTATAAATTGGGCGGGGTTTTTTTTGTTTTTTGTTTTTTTTGGTTTTTGTCAGTTGGCTTAACATATCAACAAAGTGCTCTAAAGATTGTGGTAGGGGTACTCAAGAGCGGTACTGTCTTATATAAGACGCATGCGCATATTGGTCTGCTGAATGTTACCTACGTGTGTTCTTGCCATTTTTACAGTAGTTAAGATATGAACGGCAGAGGGTTGTTAAGTTTGGGGTTTCTGTATTTGTGTTGTATGACGCATGTGCAACTAAGTAAAGCAACTAATAAGATTGAATGCGAAATTGGCTGTGTTGTCTAGTTAGTGGTTATGGTGAAAATTGTTTTAGCGCAGGAGTTTTGTTATGGGGATTGACATTTTGAGGGATGCAAAAATGTGGGAGTGGAAGGATTTGTGAATGTGAGGAGCATATCACGCTTCTGTGAATGTGATTTGCTTTGAAAGTTGCATTTTGTATAGCAGTGGTGTATTATTGTGCTGCGAGAGAGGCGGTTTCCCTCGGCGTTTTATGGGGGGACGGTTTCTGAAGTGGATTGTAAGTTTTCTCTTTGGGTAACCTGTATTTCGCAGAGAAGAGAAACGACAGCTGTGTTTGCAGGTCATTAGCGCGGTAAGGAACGGTGGCTTAGGAAGAGAAGGCATTGGCACTAGTATGATAATGCAATTAGTGGATTGCACCATCGATACATCATAGCTCTTGAGAAGGGAGAGAGATGAGTGTTTATTTGAGGTGAGAAGTTGATTTTAATTGCATAAAGACGAAAGAATCGGTCATTAATAAGGTAGCTGTTTCCAGTCTTTAAGATAGAAAATAACTGAATATTATCGAGCGATGCGTGTGGTTTGCGTGTGGTGTTCGCTGTTGTGTTGGTTGGGTTTGAGGTGATTTTGTAAGTACGTAGTCTGGTACGTAGCCGTTTGGCAAGGGGATTCCCGGGTTAGCAAACCGGATTTAAACATCACATCATGAGATATGGCTTAATGTTCCTTACACTCTGACGATCTGCTCGAGCTCGTGTTTATCAAGCGTTACATTTTGATTCTACTGTTATCTTCACTGTTTGTGTTCACGGTCTAGGCACAACTGTAAATATTTCGTCGTCCCTGTGTAAGCATTCTCAGTTGTGGGCGAATTTATACCGACATTCAGCATTTGAGTGAATTTGCGTTTTTCAGCAGAAATAAAAGCGATAAGAAAGATAAGCTGAGTCATCAGAGTTTAACATTACGTCATTTAGTAACGCTATGGTCCAAATATTGTGTCACACAATCACAGTTACAGGATACAGGATCGCGCTAACATTTGTGAAACCTAGGAGTGGGGAGGGTCCGAACGGCTGGTTAAAATGCCCATTCAAGGCTTTCTTGTTTTGTCTAGAAAAGGCTTTAGAAGCCTTAGGAAGTCCAAGGCGAGAAATGTATGCCTTATTTTTCGGCTGGTGACATCCGGATAAGCCTTTTTTTAGGAAAATGTTATATTCTGTCGTGGAACAATTGAACAATAGCTTCCAATGTCCATTTGAATGGAATCTTCTAGAGCTTTCCCATTTGTTTGCAGCTTTTAAATGTCGTGTTTTGATCTGTATAATGTCCAACATCCTCTTGAAAACTTTTGCCTACAATAATCTGTCGGGCCACCATTTTTCAATAACCTAGCCATGTCTCCAAGAAAACCAGTGTCAAAACATAAGCCCTCTTCCATCCCCAACCCCACAGTATAGCACTAAACAATATATCAATCATCGTGACTTTGAACAACCTAAACTACGCCCAAAAACTTGCAGAACCATAGGACTGCGTCCTACAGGCCCATCTTAAGTGTCCCTGTCAGAGAAAGTGTTCCAGGGGCCAAAAGTGGTGGTCAAGCGATTTGGCTGAAACTTGGCACAGAAGTTGGGTGTGATGAGATATTTCAAAAGCCACTTTGGCTCTCTTCTCTGACTTTTAGTTCTGGAGTTTTAGGGGGGTCCCATTTGTTGCCCTTTTAGCACCAAAAATTCAGCCTTCCAGGGGGCATTTTGAAAATGCTATAAAACCCCATTAGTAAATTGTCCTGCCAAATGAATTTGACCATGGACTCTACTATGATGGAGCTTGCACTTCACATGTGTAACTTTGTTCTCAAGCCATTAAACAGAGAGGGGCCTGGGGCTAGAGTTGGGTCAAATTTGAAGTCAAAATCACTACCCAAATTTGCCATTTTTAAAAAAAATCATCATATTTACCTGTCCTCTTACATAACTCCCATACCTATACCATTGTGTACTTTAGTGACCCAATTATCAAAATCAGTTGAGAAAAATTTGGTTTATTAAGGTTTGTTAGATTTTTGGCACGAACACTCCATGTCTCTCTTTGGCAATGCAGAAGGAAATTTTGAGCATAATTCATGCCATAAAGAAACCAAATTCTTGACATGAAGCCTTTATTTTGTATTTGGTGAGAGAAAATGAAACATTAAAGCCTAATGGGTTTCATTGTTTAGAAATACCCCGACTCATATCTTGCAAATGCTCCAAGAAGGCCTCTGATTAGCACTACAAACACCCAGATTTAGCAAAATAAGGGTGATTTTTTAATTTGAAAACCCAGTACCCATCATAAAACACAAATGATGATGTTCTCACATAGATATGACAATCTTTTAAAAAGATGCTTGAATTTTTCTCTGATTTACATTTTTCAGGTCATATTTCCATGCATACTATACTGGGACTATACTCCTGGCATGGAAAGTCTCCATACTTTGTCTGGCCCATTTTTTCCATACAAGATAAAGTGAGGTATATGAAAACGATCGTCAACAGATAATCTACGTCTGACCTTTTAATAGCCTGAATAGCTCTTGCAAATAACCATCAGTACACGAGCATGACCATACATGGACCACATAGAAGCTGCAGTGAGCTGCGTCCAGGTGACCTGTAATCCATCAGATTTCCCAGGTACTTTAAAGCTCAATAAATGGAACCATCCAGTAAAAGAGGTAATCCACAGTTAGGAGAGCTGGAAAACAAAGATTTTGAGTTGCTGTTCAAATAAAATACTCCACACAAAGCCTCAGGATGATGCGATTGTTATTGTATCAATTAACCCGCCATTTTGGACGTGAGAGTAATGGGGACTGGACCGAGTTCCCATTCTTCTCCCGTTTCAAGCGTGAATGTTTGTGTTTTTATCAGGTGTTAGAAATCGTAGAAAGCGATAAGTTTCAGGATAATTTTACGATGGCGCTTTGTTCCTTTGGAGGGGTAAATGATCAGTGCAGTGCCACATCATGGGCTGTGCACGAAACAGGAATG
Organism: Siderastrea radians; assembly: GCA_964017195.1. Classification (NCBI taxonomy): domain Eukaryota; kingdom Metazoa; phylum Cnidaria; class Anthozoa; order Scleractinia; family Rhizangiidae; genus Siderastrea; species Siderastrea radians. The sequence continues at coordinate 34,343,616 of OZ024893.1, read as the reverse complement.
ATACCTTTGTTGTCTTGCGATAATGACATGACTGCATGGTTAAAGGACAAGTACAAGGAGTCAGGTGCGTCAGGGGCGAGAGGAAGATGCGGTGTGCGACAAATGCAGACTGCAGACTTCACATAAATTAACTAAACGTCACAAAGTCTGCAGGCGCTATAAGTCTACAATTCTGCAAGTCTGCAAGTCTGCATTTGTCGCACACCAAGGAAGACCTGGTGATACCAAAGCTGCAGGTGATTCAAAAGATCAGATCGGGATCATACACGCGCACAAATAATTTTTATCGCGTTCCAGAGGACTTTTGGATTGAAGAGAGACGACGATATTTTACGATATTGTCGTCTGAAAATGCCAGTTTGTGATTGGTTGAAGATTTCCCGCGGTAATTTACTGAGTTCTTGCGAATCGAAGAGAAACAAACCTTTAACAAATTGTTCAAAAGAAGGGCAAACAAGTTGATTAAAATGCTTACTTTGGAAGGTAAAAATACACTTTATTCATAGCAACAACCCCTTTTTCGAAAAACAACGATAAGAATAGTTTTAATGCCGTTTTTCCTTTGTTGGCGTTGTTTGTTTACATCCAGCTTTCGCTTTGCACACGCTTATCACGCAATCATGATTTGAGCTTAAAACTCGACAGTCTTCCTTTATTTGCCTGTTAACCGTCGGCAATAAGTGAACTTGAAAATTTTTGCAAACATGCTGCATGGAAGCTTTTCGATTAAATTGACATTTTAAGAGAGAAAGCTTGTCTCATGTCTTTTGTGCTTTTTTTAATTGCTTTGAATACATATGTTTTATATGTTTGTATCCAAAGCAATTTTAAAAAAATGCACAAAGACATGCGACATTACCACCCTTGTTTTGAAGAAAAGTGTTATCGAAACACGGCATTTTCTCGCTTAAAATGCCAATTCCATCGAAAAGCTTCGATGCAACATGTTTGCAAGATTTCCAAGTTCACTTATCGTCGACGAAACGGGCAAATAAAGGAAGACTGTCGAGTGTTAAGCTCAAATCGTGATTGCGTGATAAGCGTGTGCACAGCTAAAGCTGGATGTAAACAAACAGCGCCAACAAAGAAAAAACGGCTTTAAAACTATTCTTATCGTTGTTTTTTGAAAAAGGGGTTGTTGCTATGAATAAAGTGTATTTTCACCTTCCAAAGTAAGCAATTTAATCAACTTGTTTGCCCTTCCTTTGAACAATTTGTTGAAAGTTTGTTTCTCTTCGCAGTAAGTTTGTTTCTCTTCCAGTAAATTACCGCGGGAAATCTTCAACCAATCACAAACCGGCATTTTCAGACGACAATATCGTCAAATATCGTCGGTCGTCTCTCTTCAATCCAAAGAGTCCCCTGGATCGCGATAAAAATTATTTGTGCGCGTGTATGATCCCTATCTGATCTTTTGAATCACCTGCAGCTTTGGTATCACCAGGTCTTCCTCTCGCCCCTCACGCACCTGACCCCTTGTACTTGTCCTTTAACCATGCAGTCATGTCATTATCGCAAGACAACAAAGGGATCATTCCTGTTTCGTGCACAGCCCATGACGTGGCACCGCACTGATCATTTACCCCTCCAAAGGAACAAAGCGCCATCGTAAAATTATCCTGAAACTTATCGCTTTCTACGATTTCTAACACCTGATAAAAACACAAACATTCACGCTTGAAACGGGAGAAGAATGGGAACTCGGTCCAGTCCCCATTACTCTCACGTCCAAAATGGCGGGTTAGTTGATACAATAACAATCGCATCATCTTGAGGCTTTGTATGGTGTATTTTATTTGAACAGCAACTCAAAATCTTTGTTTTCCAGCTCTCCTAACTGTGGATTCCTTCTTTTACTGGATGGTTCCATTTATTGAGCTTTAAAGTACCTGGGAAATCTGATGGATTACAGGTCACCTGGACGCAGCTCACAGCAGCTTCTATGTAGTCCATGTATGGTCATGCTCGTGTACTGATGATTATGTGCAAGAGCTATTCAGGCTATTAAAAGGTCAGACGTAGATTATCTGTTGACGATCGTTTTCATATACCTCACTTTATCTTGTATGGAAAAAATGGGCCAGACAAAATATGGAGACTTTCCATGCCAGGAGTATAGTCCCAGTATAGTATGCATGGAAATATGACCTGAAAAATGTAAATCAGAGAAAAATTCAAGCATCTTTTTAAAAGATTGTCACATCTATGTGAGAACATCATCATTTGTGTTTTATGATGGGTACTGGATTTTCAAAGAAAAAAAATCACCCTTATTTTGCTACTGCTGAAATCTGGGTGTTTGTAGTGCTAATCAGAGGCCTTCTTAGAGCATTTGTAAGATATGAGTCGGGGTATTTCTAAACAATGAAACCCATTAGGCCTTAGTGTTTCATTTTCTCTCACCAAATACAAAATAAAGCTTCATGTCAAGAATTTGGTTTCTTTATGGCATGAATTATGCTCAAAATGTCCTTCTGCATGGCCATAGAGAGACATGGAGTGTTCGTGCCAAAAATCTAACAAACCTTAATAAGCCAAATTTTTCTCAACTGATTTTGATAATTGGGTCACTAAAGTACATACTGGTATAGGTATGGAAGTTATGCAAGAAGGCAGGTAAATATGATGACTTTTTAAAAAATAGCAATTTTGGGTAGTGATTTTGACTTCAAATTTGACCCAACTCTAGCCCCAGGCCCCTCTCTGTTTAATGGCTTGAGAACAAAGTTACATGTATGAAGTGCAAGCTCCATTATATTAGAGTCCATGCTCAAATTTATTTGGCAGGACAACTTACCAATGGGGTTTTATAGCACTTTCAAAATGCCCCCTGGAAGGCAGGATTTTTTGTGCTAAAAGGGCAACAAATGGGACTCCCCCCCTAAAACTCCAGAACTAAAAGTCAGAGAAGAGAGCCAAAGTGGCTTTTGAAATATCTCATCACACCCAATGTCTGTGCCAAGTTTCAGCCAAATCGGTTGTCCACCACTTTTGGCCCCTGGAACACTTTCTCAGACAGGGACACTTAATAAGTTGGAAACTCCACTTCCTTTCGGTTTTGTTTCATT
>OZ024893.1:34316865-34340348 GCA_964017195.1 Siderastrea radians | reverse complement strand
CGTTAAGCTCTCGGTTAAAATGCATTTTTAAAACCTACATTCCATTCAAACTTGTTTGTTCTTGTCCTTCAGTCTTGACGTTCATTCTCGCAAAGTAAATTAACATCATCTGAAATTATGTCAATTACCTCCTGCTCTAGATGTTCTTGACACAACACGAAGCCGAATATAAGGACCCTGTTGGTGAACTCGTGGATTATGTGTGTCGGAATTATAATGGTCTATAATAAAATGGTCTTTGTTTCTCATTAGCAAAATCTACGTATCCTATGTTACACTTTCTTATGAATTGTACATCATAAAATTATTAATAAACTTATCTTTAAAGGACTATATTAAACCTAACTATCCCATACTAAGTTATGTTTGAATTTTAGTCTTTTTATAGAGGTAGACATGAAACGCTCAGTATACACTTTAGGGTGCGTACATTGCCTTTTGCAGAGATTGCATAAACAGTCCTTTTTTTATAATGGACCGAGCGGGTGATTATCTACCGAGATTACTTTCTTAAAAATTTTAGTCTTGCTTATTTAAAAGGTCCTTAATGGAAATAGGATAAGAAATAAAAGGACGCTTATGACATCTTTCCAAAAAGTTCTGGATAATATTAACATCAGGTTCACACGTCCCATAGACGGGTAGGCCATAAATGCCTGGAATGTCTGATGTGGCAAAAAAAAAGTGCTGAAATAAACTACTTCTGCCTTTTAAAGAGAGTCAAATTAGCTAGTATCTCAGATAATAATGGCGGTGTTTTTGCTGTTGTTGTAGTTACTTTGGCCTTCGTTGTTTAAAACAGTGGGAACACATCTTTTTGGCCTGTTGTCAGAATTCCCAGAAAAGATGGAATTCCTAGGAATTCTTAAGAATTCCTAGGAATTCCAAACGATTCCAAGACATGCAAATTAGGAAAAACATAAAAGCTTGGAATTTCTGGGAATATATGGCAATGTGTTAAAACTGTACTTGGAATTATTACAAATTCCTAGGAATTCCCAATAATACCAAAACTGATAATGAAAGGGCTTGGGAATGTCTGAGAATATATGGGAATGGCTAAATTAAATGGCTTGGGCTAATAAAAATGGTTGGGAATTTGTGAGAATAAATAGGAATGACTAAATTAAATATGAGAAATATTGGCAATTTACTTGGAATAGCAACTTTAAGTCCCTGACTTAAATACTTGACAGACTTCAAGTTGAGGATATTTCAGTAAAATGTCTTTGGAACTTCCAGGAAGTTATGAAAAAGGACATTTAATGTATCACACAGTCAAACAAGTCTTAACTTGTTTTCTAAACATTGAGGTATTCCTGAACCTTTGAGGACAGGTCAGGCAAACAAAATTGAAAGGTACATACATGACTCAAAAATTAATAAATAAATAAATTCCTTGTGTAAATTATGTGTTCGTTCGCTTGTTGAATTGAGGACACCAACTGAATAAAGGATGAATACATACATGTACCAAAGCAGCAAAAGCATCTTATTATGCTACTATTTTCTGTTTACAAAAAAAGTATATCCTTAAAAATTGTCCATGACACAAGTAACTATAAAGTATCTTAAAAAAAATATTGTTCATGACACAGCTTCAACCACACTCCATTGAAGTTAGGCAGTGTACTAGGCATGGATTTGCAGAGTTCCCTTTGAGAAAGAACACTTTTTTCCACAATGTCGTCTTCCTTTGCCAGTTGAAATTTACCTCTGAAAATAAAGAATAAAAAAAAGTAAACGAGAAGTCATGAAATGATGCCTTCAAATAAATACTATTATCATACCACCGTACGACCTCACTCATGCAATTTTATTGAAAACATACTCAGGAGATGATGTGTGTAGGGGCAGATACATGTGGGTTGGTGTGAGCTGGTCCAGAAGAGCTGTCCAGCTCCGCACACATTGTCACCTGATTACTATAGGGTGCACGCAAGTCTTCATTCATTTAGTATTTATCAAGACCTTTCCGTAACTTTCCAATCAAATTCAGCCTTAAAATGGTGGTATGATAAAATACTTCTTGACTACGCTGTAAGTTAGGTCAGGCCGGACGGCAAAATATTTGGATCTCGGTCATGGCGCATGGAACTACTCTGCCCGTATTCCATGCGCTAGAGCCAAATACTTTCCCATCCAGCCCTCCCACTCAGTCAATAAGTACATATTATAATTAGGAGACAATTACACAACAACGACTTTTAAGAGCGTATCACATAATTGACGACAGGACTTGTGATTATTTCACTCTAATGACTTCACTTTCTTGTGGATTTCATGTTAGTAAAGAAAATGAATACAACAGTAGGTAATGTCGAGGAAGGGATTTAAGAACCCCCAGCCACTTATTTACAAGTGCATCAATGTTTCGAATATGAACAAAAGAGACCATTCTTATTCAATGACATGCAAATGGGGTTAGATATTCTTAATTTTTTGCTTGTCGACCACAGGGTCAGCTGTACCCAATCTTTTGACTGAGTAACAGTTTGATTAATATTAATGTTTGTGCTGCTGCACTGTATACAAAGCGAGCTGTTGTAAGGATTGTTTCTGAACTGGTTGCAGAACGAGAGTGGTCCTTGATGATATAAAGCTGTATAAACTCGAGCTTATAAACAATTCTTTTATTCAACCTATTCAATGGCAAGAAAAGTCGATATCTCCGAATTATATTCCATATTCCTCTAAAAGTCTAACTCATTATTAGAATTTGAATATGTTTCAAATGAAGCTCCCTTTTTCTTCACAGGATGTTTATGTGTGGGCGCCATACTCGGCTTTTCTGTCGACACAAAATGGGCCATTCCATGTAATGTCTGCAACTTCCCCCCCCCCCCCCCCCACTCCCATTGAGGTACAGGGAAATCCTAAAGGGAAGGGAGGGGGTTTCAAAAGTCATTTATGAAGGAGTAGCTATGTCGGTTCCTTTGATCTCTCAAAAACATCTCCCTTTTTAGTGGGGGTGCATACATTACACTGTAAATGGAATGGCCCAATGGCGTCCATAAGACATAGTTTAGAATCTGTTCAAGAAATTAAAGATTAATACTGTACCTTTATGTAAGAGAAGGTAGCTCTGCATCGAATACTACAACTCTTCAACCACTGGAATAAAAAACTATCCATGTTTTCCTTTCTGGCGTACATAAACGACACAGCGATAGCCACCAAATACAAACAATCCGAACACACCAGGAAAGAATCACTGGTCACTGGTTACGCGCGCCTGCAATTTTCAAGCGTGCGGTTGTAAGTCACACGACCTCTTGAAAGCGGCCCGGTCGCATGGCTGTCTAACCGGTGAGGCGGCCATTTTCAAATGACGTTGATGCATGTGCCAAGAGTTGCAAGTTTATCATACGCGAAGATGGTTTATTACACTATTCTTTTGGACTACTTTCGCTTACGATAAGTGAGGCTCAACCCAAATTGCTTCAGTGGAAGTTGATAGTAAAGATGGTGGATAGTTGTTCGATTCAAGATGGTTGTAAACAGACTAACCGATTTCAAGGTGAGTAACTTACATTTTATTTTCTATCGAGGGCTTAACCAAATAAGTTCCCTTCTTTGCGACATTCTGCCAAATGAGTGTAACAAGCCTTAATACAGTGTGTAAATCGTGCAATTCTTCAAGGAACAGAAATCAAAAGGGCCGTTGCTCAGTAAAATTGCCCCCAGGGTGGACAGTGTTAATTCTCACTGGTTAAAAGTAATAACGAATTCAAAACCATGTGTTAGTAGAGTGACTAACGCTTTTCATAATAAGTTTAGTTGAAGGTAATTTCATGTTGCCTACACGCTAAGCAACAATTCAGTTTCTCTCAGATATGTGAGCACATTAAATTGAATGCATTAAAAGCCTACATCTGTAAAGTGTTCTTCAATGACCAGTCAAAGGCGATTGAACTTGAAATGAACATACATTTGCCAATTTAGAAGGAGTGAGTTCTTAAACGTTTTGTGTGATTTAAATATATTATTGATTTTTTTAAATCAAAGATACTGATATGTAACAACATGATTTCATAAAATTAGAATGAGACCTAGAATAATAGCAACTTCAGGTCTTTTTCATTTGCATTTGACAATGCTCCAGTGGCTTAAGGTGGAATTTTGTGCATTTCTAAAAGTTTCCTTTTTAAGGGGTTTGCAATCAACAATTTTAAAGGGGTTACCAGATTCATGGGTTTGTTCCAAGCATTTGTGAATGTCCAGTGTGTGCCTAGATACATGTACTGAGCAATAATTTATGTCCAGTGTGTGCCTAGATACATGTAGATGTACTGAGCAATAATTTATCATGTGGGCATATAAAACCCCAAGACGTGAAACTCACATTGTCAAGAGGGTTAAAGACACATGTTTGATTGAAGCAGAGTTCAGCCATCTATTACACGTTGCGTAGCTTTAAAAATGTTAAAACTTCAATTTCTTGACAAAAGGGGTCTTTGGATCACACTCCGTAATGCGAAACATAACACCCTGCGACAGAATTAAACACAATATTAAGCCGGACAGGGGATTACAAACATCAGAAAAGAAACTCATCATGTTGCAGATTATAGTAATTTAGATTCTTTCATAATTGTCTGTGACAAATTCAAATATGAGAGGCTGAAAACCTATCGAGTCCTTAAATGAGGTAAATTCAACGTACCTTATATGTCGCTTAACAGACAATCCGAGGTCATATTTAACTGAACTCCATCATATAGTGATCTGAGAAAGATTGATGTGACCTCAAGATCAAAGTCTTGGAAATGCGACATTATTTTAAGTTGTAATGCTCAATTCAGTCACCATTTGAAAATCCTCCAAACTAAACCCACTACAAAAATGCAAGAAGCAGCATTGGTCGAAAGACTGAGATACACACAAAAAATGTATATAAAGTGCAGTGTACAAAGATGTGAAGTAGGAGTCGTGCAGGCCTTCCAACCCCATTTTATAACTGAAAAATTCACATGGTCTTTGGGTAGGGTGTGATGAAGAATTCTTGTTACCAATTTGGCAACTAATTTTCAGGATTTGGTTGACAATGCAGAAAGTTTAGGCACATTGACAACTGTATTAGGCGCAATTTCGTGCCCTGTGTAAAGTGTGTTGAACTGACTCTAGTTAGCCTGCGAGCAGGCACACTTAGTGTGCTATTTGCGTGAGTATCTTGGGGGCGGAAGTCGGTGAGCAAAGCGAGCCAGTGAGAAGAATGGGGCGAGGAAAAGTGAGCCTGCACAAAAGCCGTTGAATTTTGAATTCCGCCCCTGTGAGGTGACAAGTCTTAACTGTCAAGGTATCAATTATCTAACCAATCAGCAAGCGAAGCAAAATTTAAACAAACACCACAGCAGAATTTCACGCTCGAGAAGATCGAGTTCTTCATGAGTGTCCCAGAATAGTGTAAAAGAAAATTATAAACACAGTTGACAATTTGTGCCGCATTTAAATTAGACTTGCCACAAGTCGACCTCACGAGTTTCAGAGTACAAAAGCCGTAAAGTGAGTGGAGGAAGCTTTTTAGGCTGCGAAGCGGTGGAGCGACGAAGTCCTGCACCATATAAAATAGGACAAAGGACTTTTTTGAAAGTGTACATTTTAAAAATGTGTTCTATTTGAAATCAGTTTTCACTGTAGAAGTTAAAAATATCAAACTCCAGGGATATGAAACTTGCAATAACAAAGAGTATCGAGCTGTTACCTCAGAAGACTAATCACCCTTACATTATGCATTGCAAACATTTGTAACCAGGAACAAGCGATACAATCTTCCCACAATGACAAATAGCCGAACTCAGTGTAACAATGACTGCAAGATAATGCCCATTGCATGGTCAAAAAAAGATGTTACATTTCCTGTCATTACAGAGATCCCAAGAAGATAGGCTTGAAAACCACCATGCACTAAAACCAGTGTGGCTGATATTCCAAAAAATTACACAAAACTGCAATCGCTAACCAGACGTAACCAGCTGAGCCACGTTAAGAAATTGAATCGATTGAAAAACTGACAGACTGTGAATAGTTGTCCTATTTTCCTTCTCGATAAAATTAGAAGAAGAAAGAGACTGCTCGCAGTCTAAGAAACCGAGAAAAGTGACAACCAGTAACACCACTTTGCTTGTTATTTGTCACAATAATAAAGTCAGTTATCATGTGTCATTTCAAACCAATCAGAATGCTGTGTTCATGGACGAATGCGGAGAATTCAAAATTCAGTGGCTTTTCTGCAGGCTCACTTTTCCTCGCACCATTCTTGCCGGCCCGCTTTGCTTGCCAACTTCCGCGGCCAAGATACTTGCACGAATAGCACACTAAAACAATTAGTGAGCCTGCTCGCAGGCTAGATTCTAGTAAGTTCTTTGCACGACTGGCATGAACCAAATATTAATTAAACGTACTGAACATCTTTTGTATCACCCTAATTTTTTTAAGGTCATTGCCCTGTATTGCATTGCGCATCCTTAATGCGCACGATTTGTGGCGTCATAAGCGCGCGCTCAAAGCGTGCGCATGTCTAGGGAGTAATGGATTTCCTATGAGGCTAAGCTCACCAGGGAAAAGAAAGGTCATTTACTCTTAAACAAGCATGGTGACCTATCTTTTTTTCCACTTATTTTTGACCTACCATTCATCCTCTTTTTGTTCAAAGAGTAAGAAAAAAAAACACATGTTCAAAAAAAAGGTTATTGCTAGAAACACATTACTCATGGAGATGAAATCACGACCTCAAGAACACGCACGTGAGGAAGGTTTGAAGTCAATTTCGTCTGATGCTTCGAGCATCTGCCATAAAACATCTAGTAAATTGTTCCTTGTTATCAGTATTTCACATCTAGTAGATTGTTTCAAGATTTGCTTTAATTAATACATGTATGTGCTTCCTGTTCCTATGGAAAGTAGCATAAACTGATCAAATACACATGTGTTTGTCAGGCAAAATTGCGTGGAATTATGGGGTAACTTGAGACGATGATATCTCGTGAACGGACCTATTCTTTTTATTTTATATTTCAAAACATTGCACAATAGATAACAACTTGTGAAAGTTTGACAAAAATCATATGTTAAATTTTATTTCGGGGGAATGACCTTAATTCTTGTTTTCATTGCAAAATTATTGAAAAGTCTGTAACACAATCAACTGGGCTAGATGGCTGACACTGTTAGTTACATACTAGAACTTAAATTTCAGTTAAAACTGAACCTCTGCATGCATATACATCTACATTGCTCCTTCAACAATCTCCTAGGATCTGCAAAGCACTGTACTACATGTACTGTGGTGTTGATAGAATTAGAATATGGTTTACGCTCACCTTAGCTTAATATTAGTGCATGGTAAATAAATTTATTGTTTATGAGCCAAAGTTTTATTAATCAGAATATTTTTCTTCAGGGTATACATATGTACACATTGTATGTACTCCCAGTTCTACAGCAAAACAGTTTGTTGATGCACATTGTACATGGCAAAGAAGTGCATCACACTTGATCAGGTAAGTTACTCAAACATATACATTTATTTAGACTCCTCATTGTAACACTTCAATTTGTATTGCTTAGATCTGTTTTCTTTAAACATACCGGTAGTACGTGTAACATGTAATTAGGCTTTGGGTCGCAGGCTGTTCTTCAGGGATTATGACAGAATTACGTACACAGAGTTTGGAGTTGTTGAACTTTTCCATGGATTCATATCTTATCAAGGCAATATCTCCTTGGTGATAACTGCTTGAATTATTAAGACATGAATACTTCATGTAGATTATAGTGGACTACATGTACAGTGTACATGTACATTGTGACTACAATATTGAACAGTCACTGAAACAAACACCATGTGCTAAATATTGTAAATAACTACAGAGATTGGTCATGCATTAACCAAAAATGATTATATTTTTTAAGATGGTGGAGTAACCAGGATGAAACATATTAAAAATTTTAAAAATGTGCTCAACATGTTGCGTATAGCAAGCAGAAGTGAGAACATTTATAGTAAATAATCCCTTGACTTAAATCAAACCCCTGGCCTTCTGCACTCCAGCTGAACTACATGATACATTTTACTAAATAAATTAAGCTGCAAGGAAACTGGTAGTGAGGTAGATAATCTTACTAGGTTCATACTACATCATGTCCTGCATTTTGCTAGAAAGGGCAGTGTTGAGGGCATCCTGACTGTATGGTGACCTTATAAGCAATGACCTACAATATAGCTCCTTCTAGGCTCGTGTAAGCTTCATTCTGTACAATAAAAGTGGTTAGAGCTCCTGATTGGTAAATGGGAACACCTCAGATTCAGCTTTTCTGGGGGTCTCATTCCATTTCAACATCTACATCTACACTCATAGGTCCAGGTGGATGGTAAAATACCATGTATTTGGCTCTCAGGCATGACACACAGACCTCCTGCATTTGGTCGATATGCCAAACATTAAGCCTTAAGCCAAACATTTTCTTGTCTTTCCTTCCCACTCAGTCAATTAGAACATAATTATTAGTTTGAGAATTTTGAGAACCCATACATGAACATGTGAAAGCCATCACCATGTATTCACTAACTACAGTGTTCTTTTATGGTGCATGAGAAAATTCTTCTCTGGTTAGTGGTTTTAAGGATTTGAAATGGTCTATCACTGTAATGCTAAAGCAATGTGAATGTCACTCAAGTGAGAGCTTAGCTTCAGATATCATTCTTATTGTGCCACTCAGGCCTCCACATCTTTGGAACACACTACTTGACTGTTTACTTTATTTTGTTTACTACTTGAACTGTAATTGTAAATGTATGTTGTGGTTCAAATTTTTCTTTAGTTTGAAACTTTTCAAACCAGATTAATTTTTATTTTCCTTTGCCTTAGATTTTGGTAATGAATCTGAGACGAAGGGAAATAAAATTATACTGGTTTGAAAATTTTTAAACCAAAGAAAAATTTGAACCACATCCTGTACATGTACATACATGTATGTGCCTTATATTTTATTGAAAATTAACGCTGCAACCTATTAATAATGTTGAGTGTATGACAGGTCTAGAACTTATACAAAATTTCGATTTTTTTTCCCTAGGACCACATGTATAAGGCCATCAGAGGACCAAACTCAGAAGACTGCTAACAGCAAGTGAACTAAAGGCAGCCAAAACAGATAAGACCTATATGTAAAATCAGTGAAGGCGGCACTTGATGATTGTTGAATTGTATTTCCAATTTTACCTCATAAACAAAAATATAAGGTACAAAATGATATTGAACTAATTTTATCATTTAACTCCTGTTGAAGATATGTTGAAAACAGACATTCTGAGGTAAACTGAATGTGCCCTTGTACCAAGAGCCCACTGGAAAACTAGGGTTTTGCCCCGGTCCAAGCATGGTTAAAAAACCAGACCCTCGATTTGTCTACTTTAAATATCAGCAACTGACCTTTAAATTGAGGGATATTGTATCCGTGTCCAACAGCTGTTTTTTTGTTACCATTTTGGGTCAAGTTTCTAATGTTTCCCCCACTTATTTAAGAAATTCCCATTTATTCCCACAAATTCCTGACCATATTCCTATTTTTTCCCACATATTCCCAAAAATTCCCAGTTATTCTTTAACATTCCTTGGAATTCCTAGGAATTTCTGAAAGTAACTAGGAATTCTATCTTTGATTTTCTTTTAGTTGGAATTCCTAGGAATTCCTAGGAATTTCAAGACAGCACCATTTAAACTTGGAATTCCTAAGAATTCTTAGGAATTCCAAGTCCAAATTTACCGTGAAAATTCACACCTCAGATTCTTAGGAATTCCTAGGAATTCTCAGGAATTCCTAAGAATTTTTTCCTAGGAATTCTTAGGATATTCTTAGGAATTCCTAGGAATTCTCAGAGTTATTTCGCAAGGGGGTCACTGTACTCACGAATTGCTCAGCTTTTTATAGTGTTTTCAACAGACAATGTAAAAGTAATGACAAAAGGCACATACACTGTCAGTGCATGTCTCACATAATAAGCGTCTGATTTTTCGTTGTGGTATCAGTATGTGTTCAAATGTTGGGATGTTTTTTCTTTGCTTGAAAAACGTAGCCCGTGGTGTGGGTGCATGCTCGTTTTTTGGACGTTTTTATTTGAACTGGGTACAACTTCGCCTGAGGAAAAGAATCTACCAACTCGTATCAAAATAAAGTGTATCATTTATCACAAACACTCTACTGTTGTGAGGTATCTGAACCTTTTTTTTCTAATGTTTTGATGTCCATTCAACGCAATAAGTTGGTTGAAAACAGCGGTAAACATGATAATTTTGTGTTTTGACCGAAACAACATTTTGAATAGAATTCAACCTTTCGGGGTTTAGAAAGAAAGCGTGCAATAATGACAAACGGTACAGCTAGAAAAAATAAAAGAAAAGAAAAGAAAGAAAGAAACAAGATGGACGATTGATTACTTGGTTAACAGTATCACCTCTGATTTTACAGCAAAACGGAGACCGTCATTTATTCCAAACGAAACTGACCTTTCTTTCGTCTCCAATTTTGTCACTGAAGGAAACATGGGCTCAAAACATGACGATAAGCTTCGCAATCGGGTGAATTGACCTGTTAACAATTTTGCATCACAGACATCGGGAAGTTAATAAACGTCTGATTCTCGCGCAACACCCCATTGATTCGAGGATTAAACAATCCACAATTTAAAAATCACAAAGCTTCTAGCCGAGCACTTTTTTCGCTTAAATTTGCAGCGCAACATGAGAATGTAGAAAATTGAACGTTTTTGTGAAGTAGTAAGAAGTAGCGCTCATTCAGTTTACGAAACTATGTTTGGTAGAGGACGGCAACAGAATTTATCTAAATGCATAACGCACGCGTACGCGTGTAGCGCCATTGCTCTGCTGACTAAACCTTTTGATAACGACGATCCCATTGCTGTTGCCGTCTTAGGATTGTAAATAAAGATACTCACCGCGCGTCTTCAGAATGCTCCAATATCCTATCTGTAATCAAAATTTCTCAAAAATACCAAACGCACTGCTTTTATTAATATCTCTTCTTTCTAAACAGGTTTGACAGGTTAGATAACCAATCAGATTGCAATAATTTGTTTAATGTAAAATATACAGGGAAATTATAAGTATTTAAATATCTTAAATTCGTGCTGAGTTTCAAAAAATTCAAAGAATTAACATGATCCTAGAGGAACCAACATAGTTTGCTACAGCCTTAATGCACGTTTTTACAGAACAATATTTTAGAAATGGGAAGTTTGTTGAGTACTTTACTTTTTCCTGAGGAAGACATTTCTAAAATAAAACAAGTTTCTCGCTGGCGGTGACTAACTAAACGAAGTTATCATTCTTGCAACAATTTATCCTAAGCGCAGTGATTTTCAAGGCTCCCAGACCACAAATGAAGCAACATCTCCTTACAGGTGATTGGGCGGTTTAGAGAATTTTAAAAACATATCGAAATGAAAGGAAAATGAGGCAAATGCATTTGGTTCAGTTTAATCTGAATGAGGAATAAACAGCCAATGACTTAAAACACGAAGCTCCGTCGCGTGTGACTAATTATTCTTTTGCAAGGTCAATTCCAAGGACAAAACCATTAAGTATGTAAAGTGGTTTACTTTTTCTGAGTCTGCGGATCTAAAAACCCTAAGCCGATACAGAAATCTTCCGTTTTTGCTTACCGTATTTCTAATTGAACTAACTTCTAAATTTTCTTATTAGGCTGTACGGCGTAATTTAAAATGTGTTCAGATCTTTGTACGTGTAACATATTTTGTGCGGCAGTTCTCTTAAAATGTTTTCATAACCAATATATGAACAATGCAATATACAAGCCATGGAGGTCTTTCCGTTTTATTTATAAACCACAAAAACATGAATAACGTGTATTTTGTGTGCTGTTGAGCATGAATCTGGGTGTTTGGCTGGTGAGCTTTGCATTGCTGCGTCTTTTGTCCCCTCACCAAAACCATTTCTAGACTGTTAAATATCGAAATATATTTTGTCATAAAAGCCCAATACTGTTGGCCTTGAATAAGTTGTCACTATCGCCCACGCGGTTTCAGCTCGAGGAACTTTCTTGAAGTGTTTATTATTTACGAAAGTGCACAAGATCGAATACCAAATTTTCTTTAATTTTGCAGGTGAAAAGCAAACACCATTTTTAAAATTTCAAAGTTCAGGAAGCTCCAATGTTTAATTTTATTTAATTTCTTTAAGTTGTCTTCAATAGACTCAAAAGTTAGAACCACATTGTTTAGAACATATAGCTTTGTAAAATATAGATTGTAAGCTTCCAGTTCTCTGGTTGACTTAAAACGTCGGTTTCAAGAAAGCTCTTTTGGTTATCTGCAGAAATTTTTTTAAAATACCGCTTAGAGTGTTTAAATCTTCCAGTGTTCTTTTTGTCTGGAAATACATGAACAGATGAGGAGTAAAGTTTTGAAAAACTTGTTTCATTTTATGTTCGCGCTTTCAGGGGTTTAAATCTATCTCAGAAAGAAAATGCACAAAGATGTAATTTGGGCGTTGTCATAAAACATTATTGCATTTGAGAACAGTGGAGGAATCAGTGTCGAAATTACTCATCTCCAACTCTTTTAAAACTACAAATCCTTTTGTTTTATTACTTTTTTTAAAATGATTTCCCTGAACTTTGCTTGTTAAATAAATGGAATGAATTCAAAGTAATACTCTCAATAGCTTTCGTTTGGACGGTCGCAAGAGACTTGGGTTTGTCTACAAATCTAGAGTTAAACTTTGGAACCATATCGTTAAGGGGGATTGACACAAAAACAAAGCATTAAAGTTGGAAGTTATATATAGTGTCTCACTGTCATATATCTACTTTACAAGGAAGTTTGCGTGCAACGTGCCACAGCAAAGATGATCCTTGATGATATCTGACGACGCACTGATAAGGCTGCTAAGCACCCTTCAGACTTTCCTTTTTGGGTCAAATTTATTTATAGACATTACACAGGAAGAACTGATGAACTCAAAAAAGCCAAAGGGCATGTTTTCAAATGCATGATTTGCAAAGAGTTAGTCTCTGTAACTGTCCATCTTTAATATGTCATAACTTTACATTTAAACGACGCCGAGGCTTTCGGGACGTGTTTCGGAAATGTTTCGCGTTTTCTTTTGTCTTAATTGGCTGCACGCTGAGATTGACTGTGTTTTTACCACACCATATTGAAACAGTTGAAAGGCGCTCTCACATCATGTTTGGAATATTGATCATTGTTGACATTTCATTAAGGTATCTTCATAATTTATTATTTGTGTCTTTTAGGAAAGAGGAAAGAAGTCCGCAAATTCGGCTTGTTAATTCACGGCTTTTTTCCTGATATTTATCCGTACAACGTACGTTTTTGCATTTCCAAGCAATCACTTTATTAGTAAACATGTGGGATTACAATAGAAAACAACAGATGCAATGCAGAGCTAACAGCGTGATAAGATAGTAGATTATCTATGGGATTTTAAATGAAACTACCTTAAAATGAATACAATACAATTTACTGCACTGTACAGAACTTTGATTTTCTTGAAATAAAAAAAAATTTACAGTGATAAAAGAACTGATAACTGATAGAGACAAAAATAAAACCTAAACGCGGATTGCACACTCTTAGACTAAATGGAGAAGGGTGGATGATTAGCGGAAAATAGAAAAAAGGCCTATTTTACGAAATTCAGTATTTGGTAAGGTCAGGGATCTAACAAGTGAGACCAAACTCGGAGGGGGCAGAAGGGCTAAGCTGAGAAAGAAAAGCTCCCTTTTTTTGAAGAAAAAAAATGCGACCACACTATTATTTTGGTTAGCTGCTTTTTTTGACTTGAATGACGGAGTTCAGTTTACTCTCAAAAACAGACATGGATTGGAATACTCTGCCCAATTTACAGGAATAAAAATAATGTCTCGCTCATCAACTGCAATGTGAGATGGAACCCTAGAGAGCACTTCAGGGTGAAGTCTGAAAGAATAAAATATAAAACTATTTTTATTCTGGTCATTGGCAGAAAAAGGACAGAATAACAAAACTTATAATCTTAAATGGCTGAAGAGGAGCGTTAAACGTACACAGCTCCCCAGTTACCGGATACTTAATTCAGACGATATATGCGTACTTGATCGGCTCTGATCTGAGCGACTGTGTTCCGAAGGCGTAAATATCTAAAACATTTGCGTCACTGAATGACTCCTTGATCTCCCAAAACCTTAGTTTACAAATCCACCCTTATTACGGAAATTCGAGTTCAACAGTAAATAACTTAGTTGCGCTTGCATTTAAGCCTTAGGCCTGGTTACATTGTTTTAACTCTTTAATGCTTTAATAATGAGTACTCCTGTACTCCTTTAATAATGTACTTGCAATATACTATATACTAGGAGTGTAAATTGTATGTCGATAGATGACATTGGCGAAAGATAGTCGCTCTGTACGTAGGTGGCACTGAAGACGCCTGTAATTTATTGGGAGAAATGACCAGTAAAGACAGACGACGGCGAAATAGTAAGCAATTTACTTTTTATTTAATCAATAAAGAACTGCGCTTATTGGTCATGGTGTGCGGACAGGAACATTGTTTTGGAAAAAGGGGGCTCAACTCGTTAAACCTTCAAGATACTTGAGTGAATAAACCCTGATTCGTGTTTGTTAATCTTCTCTTTGGATGTGATATCTATGCATGAGTGGTCGTTCAACCGAAAGCCAGCAAGCAGCACTCAGTTCCTGTAGCCTTCTAATGGTGTTTTTTACTGGTTCTAATTTTTGCACCTAAGATTGTATCCTTTAGTGACCATTCAACTGCCAGGTAGTAGTATTGAGCGCTGTTTTTTTTGTAGCAGCTTGAAATTATTTCCTTTAAATTTGTTTTTACTTTTAATTTAATTTTGGACCGGTACTCCAGTTTTACAGAGTTGTTGCACCTCTACTCAGACATATACGGGTTACTGCCATGTGCTGATCGGGTTTGATTATCACCAAGAGCAAAGTTTTGAGAATTTGTCAAGTTCCTTCCGCTTAGCTTCTTTTTCTTGCCTCCTCTGTTTCTTGCCTCCGCCATTTTGTTCGGCCCATTCTCCCACGGGTCCACGATCCACATAGGCCCCAGGCTTCAGAAAGGAAATTCCCATTATGAAAATTGTCATTGCATTTTTTTTTTTGAAAAATTACTGCCGCATTGTATGGTTGGCCAACAGTTTTGTTTTGCACCATATTCCCTTATTGTCGCCCTTGGCTACAGGCCATTTATGTACCGGTCAAATTGAAGCTTCAACATCCCCCCCGGGCAAACCCCGGGCATTTGACTGTGGATCGTGCCCGGGAAGGGGGGAATTTGAACGTTGCCTTGGAAGGGTGGGAATTTTGAACGAGATTTATCTCTAGTTCCAGCGTAATATGGCCGTGAGTTTTTTCGGTTTTTGCAGGGTTTGACGGATTTGTCGAAGCTTCAATTTGACTGGTACATCATATTTTAACAACAGATGTCCTGTCTGAGATGAGTAGGGGAAAGGTTGGTGGTAGAATTAGGCAATTTCTTTTTGCCCCCACCCCCCTCCCGGCCCCCACCATATCCCAAGGTAAACAGTAATAAAAACTGAATCAATTCGACAAGCGTGTGAAGTTCATGGCCTGGGGCTAATGTGGATCTTGGACCTGTGGGAGAATGGGCCGAACAAAATGGCGGTGGCAATCGGTGGCAACAAACACCGACAATACAGCAAAACTTCTCCATTTGTCTTTATTTTCCTCCTGTTCGCATTTCGTACAACAAATGAACGACAGTTTGGATTTGCTTAAGCGTGGTAAATTGGTGCAATACCGATAATGAACAATTATATAGAGTGGACTTGTGGCAGTACGCGATCTCACCGCGCGAAACGCGATTGAGGGTCGACTATGGGTAAGAATTTATATTTTCAATTTTAATTATTTTTTATTCACTTTTTTTTCTATTGAATTTTTTGAGGGGGTCAGTAGGGGTGGTCCATATAGGTGGTCCATGGACCAGTCCGTGAGGTGGTCCATGGACCCGGTCCGTTGGACTGGTCCACGGACCGGGGCTCAGTGTTTTCGGGACACCCCTACCACGGAAGGTTTTTGGTTTGCATCCCCCCAGCCCTTAGGAATTTCTGTTCCAAGGGGGACTTTGATGACCTCCCCCCAGGAATTTCCACGTTGCGTGAACATGGTTTTTGTTGTAACATTTACTATTATAACATCCATTTTCAACATATGTTTTGTTATTGTTCTATACTATTTGCATGTTTGCTATCAGGTTTGAAATGTTGTGTTTTTCATGAAAATTTGTTTAAACTGAGTGTTGTAAAATTCTCTTAACGTTGGTGCCGAGGGTTGCTGCGAATAATTTGCGTGCCGAATATGACGTAAACAATGAAGCCAAAATTTTGAGAATTGAAATTGTGTTTGCCACACTCAAACGTGCTGTCAAAAGCGAAACTGTTGAATGTAAATTACATTAACAATCGATGGTTATGATGTTTGAGAGAGAATAAGAGTAAAATAGTGGCTTTTTTCCTGGAATTATAGCGTGAGTCTAAAAATAAATTGCACAGAGGTATAACAACTTGAACTTTTCTTCGCGCACTTTATCCTTTGTTTAAAATTGAAATAGTAAATGAAGGACAAATGGAAACTCAAAGATAATGGCAACTGTAAAAGAATTTGTAAGAAATAGCTAATATAGGCTGAACTTTTAGTTTCAGTTCAAAAATGCATCAAATTTGCATAACACGTGAAATCTGACCTTTTCAAATTATGAGCGTCACTGTTTATGTAACGCAACAATTCTATCACGATGATATCCGGTGAAAAGCAGCTGAAAACCCTTTGCTGGATTGTGCGATAAAAATATTTTTGTATTTGTTTAAACAACTCTGGTGTTTAACGAAAAACGTTCCCATTGAAAGGACTGAAAACGGTGCAATATTCACCAAAGGCCAAGGAGATATGCAATTTTCTGTAAATATGCAAGTTGGGTGTACTGAAATTTCATACAAATCAAAGTCGCAAAATTTGGCATTTTGGTCAACATATTTGTAGACTGCGAGTAGTCTCTAATTTTGGCGATTGTGATTGTGGGGCGGGCAAAATACACACGCGCGCGCGCGAAAGCTCGAGGAGACGCGACGCGAAGGGAGCGCCGAAAATTTCGAAATTTCGCGCGCGCGTGTGTATTTTGCCCGCCCCACAATCGCCATCGCCAAAATTAGAGACTACTCGCAGTCTAACATATTTGCGTAGTTTTGAAGGTCAAAACAGCCTACATAAGTATTACTTTGTGCTTGGGATCAATTGTGCGTTGCTTTCAATTTTTTCGTGTTTCTTCACCCTCTGGAAAAGCAGCTTCGTATGAACCCCCCCACTCCCCTCTGAATTTTCTGTCTTTGAACCCCCCTTCCCCTCAGAATTCCCGTGACCTTCCGTAGGGGGTGTATGGATATTTTCTGGAACCACACATTTGGTCTTCAACAAACTGTCTTAAGCAGATTTAATAATTCTATGGCTTTGTTTAGCAGATGTTTGTTGTTGTTGAAAAGAGATGAGGTAAGTGGAAGTTGAGAGATTTAATTTGTTAGGTTTCCATAAATGTTTGTGTGTTGCGTGACATCAGGTAGGCAAGTTGCTGTCAGGTTCAAAAGTAGTCTGGCTGATTTCAACATGCAACTCCAGAACGCTGAAGCTTAAATGTGTAATTTGTCTTACCTAAGGCATGTGACAATTGCAGTGTTAACGACTGTGTACAAAAACTGTGGTTAAACCTAATCTCCCTCCTTTAATTTCAAAGTTCCTTGTTGTTGTCTGATTTGGAAGTAATTTTCAGAATTTTCAAAGCGATATTTTAAATTACTGAACAAAATACTGTAAATAAAAGAGACTGAACTCAAAAGGCCTGGAGAAAACTGAAAATGTAGCATGTTTTGAGATTTATGGGACAGTACAGCAATTTTTAAACTCAGTTTGCATTTTATAGTGAGTCTGCATTTTATACCCAGTGTGGACCACAGTCCTGAGTATGCAGTCCATGTTTTATACTGATCAATGGTCTGCAGCCTGCACAGACTGTCTGCATCGTCTGCAGTCTGCATTTTAACATGACCAATTGAGAATTGATTTGTTCTATCCAGTTACAAGCTGTTGGATATGATTGGTGAAAACACACATTCCAGGAATATTTTTAGTTTTTATAGTTGTGTTAGGGACTGTTTACATGGAGGGAGGAAGTTCCGAAGACTAAGAAGATGTTAGAAGGTGAAACAAATTTTCATTTGGTGTACATGCAAAAATTTTTGTTGGGGTGGTTGCTGCAAATCAAATAAAACTGTCGGTTTTTAGCAGCTGAACACCCAGCTGTCACCATATAATTATGTTTTTCTGTCCCTAGTACTAGGATCTTCGCAGCAGAGGCAGTTTACATGGTGCTGGGATCTTCCTAGTGCTAGGATCTTCCTATCTCTCAGCTAGGAAGATCATAGTGTTAGAAAGATTGTAGTGCTAGGGGCAAGTACAACATTTTGCATGTAAACTGAATACAGAAAACATATGATGGTAGGATGATCTGGGTTCTAGGATCTTCCAAGTGCTAGGATGTTCTTCCCTCCATGTAAACAGCGCCTTAGTTTGAGTGTAAAGTGACTTTACATTGATCAAAAGTGTACCTGTTTTGGAATTTTGGGGTAACACTAATCTGCAAAACAGCAGACTGTGGAACCACGGAACCTGCGGAACCTGCGGAACCTAGAGAAATGACTGTTTGTATTAGAACTGTCTTTGGAGGTATAAGGTAAACATGATAAAAATATGTACCAATCAGTTGTAACGATGAAATTTACCTTGATATTTGTAAATTTTCTCTCTGGTTTGGGATAGAGAATATAATTTTGGGTCGCCCTCCACTATCCAAATGCCTGGAACAGGCTAATGTACGCAATATTGATATCTGCTGATTGCTGTTTCAGATGCGATTTCCAGCTGAGATTTCCCTGTTTCCACTATCTTTCAGTGGAGATTTCTTGGTCCCAGTAATAATAATAATAATCGGCTAATGTTGATTGCCAAAAATGGAGATTATCTATTGGACATTGTTTGGCAGGTGGATTGCATGACAAAACACAATAGCAATTGCTTTTGCTTACAACTCAACACTAGGCAAGAGCACCCAATGGTTCGTTTTGGGGAATATCTGTTTGGAAAGCCTAAAATTGCCTTAAATATTTAATTGGCAACATTAGCTATTTCTGTTGTACATGAAAGCGAATTGTTACCAATTGTTGCAGACATGTAATATTACGTCAATCTTTTACATGCTCTTAGTCATGCGAGAAGCAATACATTGAATGTTGACAACAGTCTTGTGTTGTGGGAGAATTGGGGAGTTTGCAGGAACTTTGCATCAAATTTGAACCACTGTGGTGGCGGAAATGTAGGGACTTAGATTCTGGTGCTGCAACTCTTGGGGAACTCCTGGCAAAATGAGAGGAGATTGGTAGCAAGTTGTGTAATGTTTTTCCTCGATTGATGAAAAGATTGCGGAGGAGAACGAGGTGTGTGTTTTAAATCGGTCATTTCTTTCTGTGCATGAAATAAACGATCTGTGAAATGTTTCTATGAACAGAACAGTAGAGCAGCTGGCAGAGAATTGAGCAAGGAAAAAAAACCATTCAAAGAACTTAAATGGAGCACCTAAGCCTAGGTCTGGTCTTTCGCATGTTAAGTAATGTGCGTCATGTGTAGAGGCATGCAGCAAATGAGCCATGATCATAGTATGTTCTTTGTTATTGCTTGTGTACGCATAATTATACATTTGTAATGGAAGAGGTTTAGAAAAGGTTGTGGAGTATTTGGGACAAAAAAATAAATGTTAAATTTTTCATCAGGATTTTTATTGTCTCGAGTGTTGCATAAGTCTTCAAGCTTCTTGAACAACTAAAATGAATTCCATCTTAAAGTCATGCTAGTTGTGTGGCTTCCTCCTAAAATACTGGGGAGTTTGCTAGAAAAAATGCTGCACCCCTGGGGAAATACAATAGCTTTGAAATGGACAATTAAGGGTGCGTTTCTTTGGGAAAATCCGAAAACGGATTTGTGATCCCAGATCATATAGATTCTTCGACACCAAAGAAACGCAAAATCCGAAAAAGGATTATTTTGTCATGACAAGGCAGGCTGGAGCCACGCAATATGTATGTCAGAACGATATTTCTCTCGTACTGCCCAAGAATTCAACTAGAATGGAATACAAATAATTTATAAACAAGGACAGTATCTGCAGTAGTTTAAGTGAACTCGCTATTTGCGTTCACAGTTAGCAAAATCTGGTCCCTGAATTACAGAAATGGTACACAAATGAAGTTATCCTGACGTCTCAATGCTTCTGTGTGTACTTTTGGAGAAAACTTTTCAAATATACGGAACGGAATAATCACCTGAATTTTCTTTTTCACGATCGAATGTTTTGTCACGCAAGATCGAGAGAAAATATGACGAGACCAGTAAATTTGCATGGAAGACCGCTTGACAGATGTACTATTTTCGGATCCGTCCCCCAAAGAAACGCACGGATCATGAATCCTAAAAATCTGGATTTAGATTTGATCTGATGTATCCACTCGGAGTGTGGATTCTTCAGATCACTAATCCGTGATTAATCCATTTTCGGATTTAGGTAAAGAAACGCAAAATCCGTTTTTGGATACAAGAATCCGGATTTGGATTTTCCCAAAGAAACGCACCCTAAGTTAGTGAAGTCCTCTTGTCAGCCTGAGTTCGCCCACCTCCTGCCTCCTTGGAAGTGGATTACAAGTGCATCAGACTAGATTTATTGGATTGTAACTTGTAATTTTCACCGTTATCATAATTGGTACTAGTAATTATTCAGATTAGTAGTAGTTGAGTTGAATAGTTGTAATAAAAACAGTCATTTCTCTAGGTTCAAGTTCTGCAGGTTTTGCAGTTCCACAGTCTGTGGTTCCACAGATTAGTCTTACGCGGAATTTTGTTGCGATCAGTGTTATAAGCTTATGTGTTCATGAGAATCAGTGAAAGAGAGTTACATAATTTTACTGACCTGTATCCGGAACGTCGTAGTTTGGATAAGTTTGATACTGTAAAGGACTTTGGTCTTCAACCTAAATAAGATGGTGATGAAAAAAATGTAAGCTTATTTATATTTTATTAATACGGTTATGATTATGAAGGACTGTTTTAGAGAGACTGTTGCCAGGATTCGTGTATATGAAGTTCTGTTTAGCAAAATCTGCAACACAATCAGAAGTTTTGTACAGTTTTCAAAGGTTTATGTAAGCTTATATTGAATTGTTTGAGTTTTAGAAATGTTTCCAAGGATATAACTTAAGCTTATAGTTTGTTTTGTTTGAGGGCATCTGAAGTAGTGATTATAAAACACGCTATAAGTATAGTTAGAACTACTTCTTATTTTCAAAATGAGGTTTGAAACCTTTTTGTCCACGGGAGCTTCCTGAATATCGGCATTTGCTGTAGTCTGGAGCTCAGTAGATGCTGTAACTGTAATGCTTTTTATCCTTCTTGCTAAAGTTCGTTCTGACCAGCGATAACAGCTGAAATCTTTTTTCAGGACAGCTAGCATTTTACTTCTTTTCCACTGCTGTGTCAAACATGTTTCCAAAAACTTCCTGAGTTCTGTATTCAACTCCCAAGGCTTGAAGTTGTCCATCAGTATGAGTTTTCACTCCGTAAGGCGAATCAAGATGGCGGCGAATCGGACGGCAAATAGAACATATTAGCAGAATCGATTTTGTTACTTTTTATAGAAGGAAAGTAACGCAGAATTAACCATGTCTATTTTGATGTTACGGCGAGAGATGACGAGTTTTAAGAAAGAATAAGTGTCTTTTTTTACGGAGTATTGCTTGAATTGTTTGGTGCTTCTGGAGCTATATTGCTCACCTGAGAAATAAAATCGTTGGTAGAAAGTATGTGTTTCTGTTGAGGAAGTTAAATATTCTTGACGAAGCGGTGTTAAAGAAAACTGTTGTTTACAATAGAGGTTGATCAAGATCTTTAGATGTAGTTGAATTCGTATGTTCTTGGTTATAGCAGTTTAGCCGTTCAAGTTGTTGTAATCTGTGGTTGTCAAAAATAGCGATACCCCCACCCCAGAGGGTCATTGCAAATTCTGAGGGAGATGGGTTGTTAAAGAGGAAAATTTTTAAAGAGAACTATGCGCGTAAATTGGAGTTTGAAGACGGATGGGGGGTTGAAACCAAAAAAACGGTTCGTGGGAGGGGTGTGGATATTTTCTGGAAAAACAGAATTGACATCCTTGATTGACAGCAGCAAATTTTATCAGAAAAAAAGGTTACGATTTGAGCTTCTTTTTTAAGATGGCGGTCGTGTACCACGGAAGAGTAGATATTTCCGATTTAAATAGTCTAGTCCGTTAGCGTCGAAATTTACGAAAATCGTGACAAATCGCGTAAAAGCACCAAATTTGGCATACATGTCCTTGAGGGCATATAAAACAAATTTAGAAGGGGTGCCACGTGATCCGAGTATCCGGGGGACCACAGCACTCAAATTAATTTTCATTCATGGTAACAGGACTCCCACGCTTATGAACAGACCACTCACTGGTAAACTGAAAAGGATTTGATGGGCTTCTTTAACTGGCCTTGTCAGCGAACGACAGAAAGTGACAACAAACAGCCGTTTAAGTTTACCGAGCCACATATCCTTGTATTTTCCGCTCCCTTTTCGCTTGCCTGGGTTCCCTGTGGTCAAATAGACTTAACAAACTGAATCGTTACACTTCCAATAACTGTTAAGGGAACGAATAATTATTAGTTCAAATTAGTCGACAAACAGTCCCAAATCAGCAGCTCAAATCGCAAAGGAAACCGTTGCCTGTTACAGCTATTCAAACATTACTTATTTTGGGTTTTTTTCGTCATACGTTCAGGAACATGTACGCCGACCCATTTAGGAGAAGAACTGACTTCCGTTATTAATTGTTTTGAATTACGTTTCTTTACAGCTTCTCCCCTATTAAGTTCGTCTAGACAATAAAAGCAGGTCGGGTTGATGAGAAATCTGGAAAATGTCAGATGTTTTAAGTGTACTGTTGAGAAAAACATATCGCGAGAGACATTTTAAGGTCACTGACATATCTACCTTTACTCTAAACGTCAGTTTAATTCACAGTTCAATGACTGAAGAAACAAAATTGGTAACGAACATTAATATATGAAATAAACATATATTTGAACTGCGGATAATGATAGAATTATATGAAGATCATCGCAGTGAAGGTGTTTCAACTTAAACAGTTGAAACTGGTATTTGTTTATTTATTTTTATTCATTTATTTCTTCTTTTCGTCTTTTTTTAATTGACTAATTAATTGCTTTCACCAAGCTTTAGTGCCAACCTATCTTCTGTACTTAAACATCACTTAGTTTTACTCAGCTCGATT
>OZ024893.1:34234483-34316665 GCA_964017195.1 Siderastrea radians | reverse complement strand
GCTTTAGAGCGCTATGATTATTTCATATATTAATGTTCATTTCTCCATCTACGGGATAAATACTCTCAATTGACCAGCTCCCAGTTGGCTTGATAGCTCAGTTGGTTAGAGGGCTACCTGTGCGAGTGCCATAAGAAGCACACATGCTTGCTAATTCAGTACACCGCATCGGGTTCTTAACATTGCTTATATCGATAACATTAATCGAATCCCTCCCTCTGAGAAAACAGGGGCACCCAACGGTTCGTTTTCGGAGGAATATCTGTTCCGCAGACCGAAGTCGCCTGAGATATTCGGATTTAATTGCAGTGAAAATTATAGACTTCTGTGGTGAAACATCACCTCACGGATTTTCTTTAAAAGGTGACTGATTAATTTCTTTTATTTTCGGAGGGACAAATATATCATTTAGAGTGTAAAATAAGGTCAGCTAGCATTTTCGGAAAGACATTAGCAGTTCGGAAATTCGGCGGATGGCATTCCGTTTCCTAAAATTGTCTGCTCCTTAACTGATTTTCAGCTGAAAACGCTGAACAGTTAATTCAACCCGTATTAGCTTACGGAAATGTGCCCTTAAAAAGCTCGGTAACAATCTTAGAAACCAGAAAATAATATTTCAAGTATTTTGATTAAAGTTTCTCTTTGGGTGCCCCTAAGAAAAGATGCCGAGGTCTGCAGAACAGGATTTTATTGTATGTTTCATGCGAGCGTTCGCCTGAAAAACGCGTAAAACATTAATCACGCTCAATTACTTGCGACTATTAGATTCCGAATACAACGCATAAACGGAGATCGAAAAGGCCTAGATACGGCGACGAGCTCAATCTTTCGCCTGTCTTAGAGTTTCAGTGTGGGTCTTTTGAATAGCTCGTAGATTCAGAGGGGAGTGTTATTGTAATAGGCCAGAATCTTCTCTGACAACATTACGTGTTCTTCACGATTAACGTAAAAAACGCTATTGCTTCGTTATTTTATTTTTATCATCACATGTATTTGTTTTTCCTCTGAATGTAGCTAGCAGCCTTTTTAGCAGTTCACACCTACAACCGCCTGCAGTACAGGCGTTTTTAATTAATGCCTGTCATGCGCGCAGGCTCCTATTTACACCAGAGAGAATGACAGATTAACCCACAAAAATCCCTTTCTCCAGTTTGGTGAAAAAATTCTGAAGTTCGCCAGGTCATTCTAACTAACTGATGCCTTTTGACGTTGTTGTCTTCATGCTTTGTCGGCCTTTATCTCTTATAACGATCGATCTCGAGATCTACAGTATGCGTGGCTGAGTGATCACAAATTGAATTATTGAATGTGTTGGTTTATTTGTAACATTTTTTTAATTAGAAAAGAAATTTCTCTCCCAGATATGTCTTTGTCAAAAGAAAGCTTAAATTAAGACTTAGATAAACTGCTTAACCCGTTTGGGATAAGCTTTATTTTCCATTAGTCCGGCTTATGTTTTTTGTCCACCAGTCACGGCCAGTAATCTATTTAACCACAGGATATCCAGGCTCATGAGCAGATCTCTTGGTAGACAAATATACATACAGTATGTGGAATTGATGTGGCAAGTAACTCTAATGACTGTTTATTATCATTTGTTCCGTTCGCTGACGAAATCAGGTAAATAGTTCCCTACAATAATTTTATTTTGCTATTAGTGATTTGTTTAGTGAGCCTGGTTGTCCTGTGACCAAGTTATCGACAATAGATTTGCGTTCCACGGCCCCCCGGATGCTCGGATCTCGTGGCACCCCTTCTCAATTTGTTTTATATGGTCTCAAGAATACGTGTGCCAAATTTGATACTTTTACGCGATTTGTCACGATTTTTCCCTTAACGGACCGGACTAAAATGCGACGTTTTCACACCTTAGGAGTCATGGGCATATTCCGAGGCGATTTACTCGTGGTGCTTGGGAGAGGTTGGAAATAAGGGCAGCTAATTCAAATGGCATGGGGAATCCAAGAACAATTTTTGAGCGACGTTTTGTGGGTCCTTCGCGACTGGTGCACCTAATTGAAGATAGCATTGCTTCCCCTTCTGTATCCTACATCCAAAGAAATTGTGAAATATTTGAGCGATCCTTTAGCAGAAGAATTGGGCGGAGGCCCTATTGGAATAGAAGTGGAAAGTTGTGCAGCCGAAAATTGTACACAGTTAAGGTGGTGACCATCCCGGGAATCGACAGAAGAACAGGGACGAGATACTACCGAGTCGTCACTGCCTATCCAATTTAAATCTAACAGGCGTACGTAGCTAGAGTTATGAATAGTTTATTAATGTATATATTTTTTTGTGGACTTATAATTATGATGTTTTGAGAATTAGTTATGTGCATATTTTGTTCATTTGTGTGGTAAGATAGGCAACGGAAGCAATTGTTTTTAAGCTTGTGAATATTGAGAAGATTGAGCACGAGTGACGTTAAGTCTGATTTGGTTGTTTTCTTTCTGCAGAGTGACGGCTTGTGACCCGGGGTGGTCCCACCTTTTCATGATACATGGTGCTGCAAGTTTTCTCTATGCAAACGGAAGACCCTCTGTCCAATTCCACTTCGTCAAAGTTGTAAGATTGATCGCTGGGAGCAATGCTATCTACAATTAGGTGTATCTAGTCGTCAGGTATGTGAAGTGAGTTCATTGTTGCTTGTCGTTCTTGCTGCGAGGATTTTTGTGCGGGTTGTCGGGTTTTTAGCTTGCACGAAAAGAAATATTTTGAAATTCGATCTGGAATCAGTGGGGGAAAAAAGGACGAACACAATTCTAATGTCTAATTGATTGATTGATTGATTGATTGATCGATCGATCGATCGATTGATTGATTGATTGATTGATTGATTGATTGATTGATTGATTGATTGATTGATTTACAGTCGTGGTGTTCTGTGATTTGCTGAGAAAACAATACACCAAACAACAAAACAATGGACCGTAGCCCTGAAAACAATAGAGCTGCGTGATACCAAGGTCCAATGAAATTAGAGGTTGGTGAGAGCTGCGGGGATACAGTGTGGCCGAGTGGTTAGGGCGCCGGTCTTGAAATCCGGAGGTCCCGAGTTCAAGTCCCGTTCTGACCGCTATCTGGAGTTGTTTCACGGCCGACCAGGTTTCATCTCCTGGACCACACTTGTAAATAGCCAACTGGTTTGCCTCCTGCCAGTTGGGATTTTTAATTTGTTATGTTCAGTTTGAAATATTTGTTTCTAAGGTTTAAATGGTCGGCCCCACTAGCACCTTGCTATAATCACTTGCTGAGGGTAAATAAAGGACATTTATTTATTTTATTTTATTTATTTTAAGATTGGCAGATGTGATGTATTGGCCTCGTTCACAAGGCAACCTCGTTTTCACGTACCATGTGCTCGCGTAGTCTGCCATGTGAGTTCTAGTTGAATAAATATTGTTTGGTTCGTTTAGCTGCCCTTACCTGTTTTACGATACGTTAACGTCCAAATACGCCACAGCAGAGTATATGACTATGACTCCTAAGATGTGAAAAAGACTGTAAATATTATAGCAATTTAGAATACAATTACTGTAAATATTTTAGCAACTGTGAATAGGCACTTTTTGAATGGTCTGTAAATAATATGTCGTAAGTCATTATAAGGAAATGTCATAATTATATATCTTGTATATTGGAAAATTATAAAGTGCGTTATAATTACATAAAAGCTTGATCACGTCTCATCAGTACTTTGAAATGGAGTTTTGCCGTATACGTGTCCGTTCTGTTAATTGATTTCAAAATTAGGAGGATTTCTTAATCAGTTGTTAACCAAGAATTCTGAATGTGAATAATAACTAGGGAAAAAGTGTTTTCGTGAAAGTCTTGACGTGGTTATCACAAGAAGTTAATAAACTATTTGCCTTGGATAGATGACGTTTTTAAATAATCACGTTTACTGTAGTTATAGTTTAAGTGTTATTCCAATATGAAAGATTAAAAGAACGTGAGTATTGGAGGACAGTAAAATAAAGGTATTAAAACTAGAATCGTATTTTGATTGACTGCCCAATTAGCTATCCATAGCTAAATACCCTGACACTTCAATAAAGTTCATGTCTGTATGTATGTATATATTTTTCTACCAAGAGCAAACAGAGCTTGCCTACGGTATAGTGGTCTTATTCAGGATGCTATGGCAGATCCATTATCGGGTTTCGAAATATTCATTAAATGAATCGAACGAAGAAATTCTGGTATACATTTAGAAATTGCTTGCAACTAAACGAGAACGACTGAAGAATGAGCAAAAACGCGGGAATTAAAGGAAATTCTATTGTTTTGGCTTATTATTAAGGGTTGAAAAACAGGTGCAATTTCTCTCTAGCTAAGTGAAGGGGCTATCATTTTGGTAAAAATTAGGTGACATTAAAGGGTAACGGTTTGAATGTCTGGGCGAAGTCTCCACTTGTTACGGCACATCAGACATACGGCATCTGTAGTGGGACTTAGTCGATATAATTTTATACGGAGAGAGTCTAGCCCAAGATTCAAACACGTTACCGGGTTTAATACAGTGAATTTTAGGAAAATAGTATCCGTTTCATATAGTTAGAGGAAAATTGCAATCGTTTCTTATACTTCAAGGATAGGTCAAAACAATGGAATCTGCTATAATCAGCACATTTTTCGCGGGGTTTCACTCTTTCTGATTTAGGTGCGTGAGCGATCGCGACGCTTTGAGATACTTGGCTCTAGCAACAATCTCTTCGAGTTAGTAGGTGATTTGATAACTCTTTCATATTCTAAAACGGCAATTTTACGTAACGTTTAATATACTGCGAGGTTAAAAAAGACACGCTTTTCGGGCCAACCTGCCGATACTAAGCCCACTATAGGGAGTTGTCCCCCCCCCCCCCTTCTGCGCGGCGGGATGGCAGCAAACACGTTAAAGCTACGGTTAATGACCAAGTTGTGAAATTTACCCTAATTGGGTGGAGTCTTGGGGGACCCTAATAGTTTTACACGCCGTCAAGAGGGACAACAACGACGCGGCCTAAGGTGCCTGGAGTTTTTGTTTTTCTCTGTGGGGTCTTGAAGAACGGGAGACGAGAATAACAGGCTAGCCGAGTGGGGAACAGGCATGAGCGTGACACGTGTGTCTAGTTTGAGTGGTATTTTCACGTTGCGTGAAGACCTTTTGGGGAAAGACGACGCGTCTTAATACTGTTTTGTATTCCAGAGAGCTATAGACTTCCTCAAAAGTGGTTTTCTTTTCATTTTGAGTTCTGCAAGTGCATAGTCGCGCGTAGGTGTCGATTCTTTTTAACGTCGACCGCAGTGCGGTTTTGCTGAGGTTGGGTTGCCCTAGGTCGCACTCATCGTTAGCGGGCGTTTGCTGTCTCTGCGGCATCGGGGTGAGTGTTTTGGGTTTGTTCTGTTTCTGAAAAAAAAAAAGTTTGACCTTCAGTCGTGTGCAAGTGTAGCACAACTACAGATGTTACGGTTTATTTAAAGGCATCAGCAGTTGAAGATTCATTTTATCCCTTACTGAAATTAAAAGTAGACAGTGTGGCGTACGTGAACATTGAAATTCTACAGAACTACCTCCTGAAAAAAATGAAGATTTCAAGAATGTTTTGGCATTTTACGAAAATTTGACACTGTGAGAGGTAAGGGATCATTGAAAAATGGATTTCACCTTTTCGGCGTTAGATTTCACGTGTAGTGTGAGGCGATTTTTGACGTGAACAAACCTCCAAAGTTCGGACATCCGGTTCTCAAACAAGCACACACGTCTACAGAGTACCAAGTCGCTGTTTCAAGTTCTCGTTTATAATTTTTCCATTAGTTGAAGTCTTTGAAACTGGAATTGTTCCACGTTCAAAATGTCAACGCAGAAGAGTAAGAGCGACTTGAACACCATGAATTTGGCAGAATTTCAAAAAATATTTGCAGGAACGTCGAGTTTTAGTAAGGGGGTATTTTGAAATTAGCCTATCATGTATTATTTGTGCTTTGACATTTTGAACCTGTAAGTATTCGAGTTTCAAGACTTTAAAGATGGAAAAATTATACAGTAACGGGAACTTGAAATAGCGACTGCTAGTTTGTAGACGTGTAGTGGCTGTTCGAGAACCGGATGTCCGAACTTTTGATGTTTGGTTACGTCAAAAGTCGCGTGACACTACATGTGAAATCTAACACCTAAAAGTTTGCACGCTAGCTCTTTAGTAGCGGAGACAAAATTTAAGATGGCATATAATAATCACGTTGATATTCCTTGTTGGGTGTACGTTATCGAAAGTGTAGACTTGGCCAGAAATCGCCCTAAGAATTTTTCTCAGAAAGCACGAAAACTTTCCAGAACAGCGGGAAAACGCAGAACACAACAGCGGAAGCGGAAATGAGAAGGCAGCACCGTAACTTTTTGTAGAAGCATCCTTCGTGACGAGACAGTAACCTTTCGATTGCTGTGGAGGTTGTTTCCGTTTTGACCCAGTTTTTGTTTAAAGGGGATTTTGTATTCTGAACATAATAGTTAACGAAAAATTAGTAGTTCCCAGCGCAGAGTCTATCATCTGCTAATTCTTCAATGTTGTGAAGACGTTGCACGTGCCAGATAGGGAGCGCACGTGCACGTGCATGTTGCACGTGCCAAAAATTATTGAGGAATAGGGATGTTTTGATGTGGAATACGGCGTAGGAGGATACGGAATCCAGAAGTGCTAGAATGTAGCAGTTACGTATTATGCCAACAACAAAATACACGAAACAAATTGATAATGAGAAAATGTCTTTTATTGCAGTATAAGTTTGCAATCAATACACTTGTTTGTTCAAAAATATCTTAATAGGCTAGAAGTTTATCAACAGATTTAAACGTGTGTAAAATTTAAGAAATCACTATGTTATATTTTCATTACGGGAGAACAGTCTGACCTAACAAGCAATCTCAAATGTGTTGAGTTGTAAGGGAAGGTACGTTTTTTCTTGGGGGAGGGAGGGCTGGGGAATTTTGGGATTTTTTTCCCAAAAAAGTCTTGGCCCTCCCTTGCGTTTTAATGAAAACACTCCTGACCCCCCCACCTTTAGGTGACTGACAAAAGTGCGACCCTCCCCTCACTACTACATGGTATGTTCCATGCTGTAGAAACCTCAGAACGTTTTGCTTGTGAACGCAAAGTGGTTGAATATGAATATATGTCGATATTGAATGTGTGCACGCTGAAACAAAGAAAATGCGAACAATCAGTGTGGGATATTTACGTTTTATAGCTCAAGTTTGAAGTATTTGAGTATTATAAAAGTTTCCAACATAAAATATCTAAGGGAAAATACACGCGCTTCTTTCTCTGACTAGCCGGCATTGCTGTTGGTTATTTTAACAGAAAGGTTTATTCGTTTAGCATGCGAAATCTGCTTCTCAAAAACAAATATTTCCTACATTTCCGACAGGGTAAAGCGCATTGTTGGATCTACTAGTAACTCTTCAGAACTAAACAACTCAGGAGATGAGGCAGCGGATAGCCAACAGCAAGAAGCTGAAGAAACGATACCTGAGTCAAGTACTTCTCGATATGGACGCAAAAGGACACGAGTCCTCCGAGAAAAACTATGTCCCTTGGCATAATATACTTGTACAAATGCAACCTAGTACCTATAACAAAACACCAAATTAAATCAAAGTAGGTGAAAACAAAAACTTAATCTGTAAGAAAAATGGAAAGCAACATCACAAAAATTCTCATTAAAAAATTCCGGAAAAGATGTTTGACCCTCCCTTGAATAGCTCACGTGAGGTATGGCGCTCCCGTTTTGGTGCTCACTTTCATTGATGACCCTCCCCTCTGAGGCCCCAGTCCTCCCCCCTCCCAAGAAAAAACATACCTTCCCTAACTCAAATTAACACAATCAAAACTTCAGTATTTTTTGCGTGATATTTGAGTTGAAAAGTCAATTCTTGATGACTAAGACAATTGGTAAGTGTTACAATCACTTGCTTTGGTAATATTACAATAGCATTAAGAGTAACTTGTGCATATAGATGTCTTTTGTCATAATAAAAAGCATGGATGATGTTGCAAGACAAGATACACTGTAGTCTTAGTTCTTCATGATCTTATCCTTTGCGGGTGGCTATTTTATTTACGTTGTTGCCAGCTACAGTAGCGCAGTTTTGATGTAAACATTGTGGTCTTGTTTTTAGTAAGACTACTTTATATAACTCTATGGAGTTGTTGCTGTCAATTTGCGTAAAAAGTATAGTGCTAATTTGAGATGTCAGATGCATTTCTTAAACCTCAATAGTATATTACTGTGAATGTCATTGTTGTGAGTTGACAAATGACAGCTACATGCACATCCCAGGTAAAATCTCAGGCGGGATGTAGGCGGGATCCCGCCATTACCACCTGGGATCCCGGGTGGGAATGGCGGGATCCCGCCTTGGTTGGTGGGATCCCGCCATTCCCACCTGGGACTCAAATGTAATCCCACCTGGGATCCTGCCTAAAATGCGGGATTTACATGTCCCACCTGGGATCTTAGGCGGGATCCACACATCCCACCCGGGATCCTAGGCGGGATCCAACTATCCCACCTGGGATTATAGTTCTCACCTGGGATCTTAGGTGGAATCTACACATCCCACCTGGGATCCTAGGCGGGATCCAACCTTCCGACCTGGGATAATACTTCCCACCCACGGTTCCAACTGGAATCTTTCAGTACTTAAAAAATGTAATTGTTGACACCAAACAAATACACACCATTTCGACAGACTACTGTCTATACCTTTACCTATAAAAATCTGCCTTAATTGTCTTCAAAATAAGGCAATTCATGGGATGTTTGTTAACTTATTGAAAGTAAGATAATATAATATACAAAATGTAGCATTGCAATACACTATCCGGGGGGCAGCTCTTTTCAACCAATTAATATAAAGTACTGACAGTTTGTATATAATGAAGTCAATCATGTTCCACCAAATTTGGAAATGTACTTATCGTAAGCATGTCTTCTCCACAAGTACTTAAATCACTATACATAATCTTTTTATGTTACTGAGTGGTGCACAAAACGAACTCTTCGACCTTTTGGTCACAGCCATATGGTGGACTAAAGCACCTGAGTTGCTTAAGTTGTTTAAAAGATCTGAGGAAGATGAGATCTCTGAAGTTAGAGATCCTTTTTGATGAGCATATGGTTTCAATTTCTTCTTGGAATGTTATGCTTAGTCTGTGCAAGAATTAACCATTAAACAGGAAAAATCATTTGTCAAAGAATAATCAGTTTTACTTTACCTTGTTAATCTTACATGATCATATCTGTTCAGCATTGGTTGCATATTTGTCTTAACATCAAAATTAATATTCACGCAGTCACTCAGCAATTTAACAATTAAAATCCGTAGTTTTCAAACTTTTGCAGGGGTAAATTTGTTCTAAGCCTCCACAGGTCCCAAAAAACGATTCAGTGGCGACTTCTTCGCAGAATACAATCCTGAAAGTGAGCAAGCAAAACGGAGCCAGGAGCAGCCGCCATTTTGGAATCATGAATATGTTGGGAGAGATTGGTAATGAATGAGCTGCTTTGGTCAGCAGCCTTGTCATTGCGGGCTCAGAGAAAACGGTTGAATTTTTCGGCGCCATAAATTTCAAGTTTGTTTCAAACGTTCAACGCATGTTTCCTTGGATTTCTATTCTTTCAAGCTTGATATATATATGCCTCAAAGGAACACAATTTGGATATCTACTCTTGAGAAGGAGGTAAGATAAAAGGAAAATGATTTGTACTGAAAGATTTGGCTTCAAAATTAACGATTCTAAGAAGATCATGTTCTCTCCTGTCTTCTTGAATTTGAAGCTAAGCTTACATGTAACTAGTTATATTTGAGCCAGGCTGAAGTTGCGAGTTTATTTAACTGAAGAAGCAGTTATGGCATAATTGTGCAAATTATAGAAAAGTTAAAATGAAACATGAAATAAAATGTTCTCCAGTGCCTTTCCACTGGAGAGTGTTTCCATCGCTGTAGTTTGTAAAAGGACACAAGATAATTAACTGTTGTCTTAAGTTTAAAATGTCTTGATTTGAAAGCAATAATAGCTGAGATCATTTTCTAGAGAATTGAAAGAACAGAACTATTAACTGAATACAACAATAACTCAGAACTGATTTTAATCGCACAATTTGTTCTGTTTGCTCTACTAGGTATATACAGCTGCTGTTAGAACAGATGTGACACTCATGGCCACAGCACTGCAGTGTCAAGTCAAGAGTAGCCTGCTCATGTATTAAAGCTAAGTCACTTTTAACAACAGCTCAAACTACCAGGACACAATGCTGAAAAAAGAAAAATCAAGACAATGTCGCCTGATTCACTTTGTAAATACTGATGAAGCTTTATTTCAAAGAAGTTCTAGGTGTAGCAATTCAGAATTAAATAATTGTAATTTTCCCAGTGTTGACTTAAATTTTTTTCCAGTCACTGACTGTGTTTACAATTCTTGAAAATGTCTTTACTGATTTGAATTTCAGAGGACAACACATACATGTAGGCCATGTACATACGTCCGAAAAACATAGTAGTCAATATGTCGATCATGTGAAGACTCTTGTGAACTTTGTGGAGATGTTATTTTAATCACAGCTTCACAGCATCAGTAAAAGATGGCTAGTTTCCAGAGTGCTGAAACTGTGGTGAATTAATGCTCTAAAATAATATATTCACAAGAAAAGGTTTTAAGGTATTTTTTATTATTTATAAACAATTTCTTCAAGAATACGTTATCAAAGGGTATACATATGACTTGTATGTTGCAACTCATTTAGTTAATAAGTTTACAGACCAAGCTAGCTGTTTTATTTGTTATTTATATGGATATTTTGAAATTAAAGTGATGGCTTGAATTCAAAACAGGCTAGCAGTAGGTGTTTCTTTATATACAGGTGTAATATTAATTTATCAACGTAACCTGGATGGAATGGTGGGATCCCAGAATACCTGGTCCATGGGATTTCAGCTACACTGTTAGCATTCGATCAGAGCAGTGATCGAGACTATAGCAGTACAAATGATCCTGGGATCCCACTTACAATTTCTGGTGAAATTGGCAAGATCCTTTGTGGGCTGGATATGTGGGATTGAAGGGATTTCAATTCCCACTTGGGATCTAAGGAAGGATATCCCACCAATGATTTCAGGCAGGATCCCACCTGGGATGGATGCAGGATAGTACCAATGATTTCTGGCGGGATTGGTGGGATCCCACCCGGGATTTAAGGCGGGATCCCACCTGGGATGGATGTGGAATCCCGCTAATGATTTCCGGCTGGATTGGCGGGATCCCACCTGGGATTTAGGGCGGATCCCACCTGGAATGTTTCATAATCCCGGGCGGGATCCCACCTGGGACAGACCTGGGATCTTAGGTGGGATTGGCGGGATCCCGCCTCACAATTTTACCTGGGATGGCAAACAAAACAACAAGTTCTTTCTTTTTAGACAAAATGTAAAATTGAGCAAATTTTGCTTGAGAAAACTAACAAAATAGAAAGAGAACTTACATGAATAGATAATGTAATATAAAATCTACCCACACTAATTTGTAACTTCATAACATGAGTACACATTGAAGTGTTTTTATCAAATGTTTTTGATATGAAGTTGGTTGGTTAAAGAAACTAACTTTGATGACACAACTGAACATTAAGTTGCTTTACTTATGTAGAAGCTTACTTCAATGATGTGATCTTTGTTACTAGTTTGCTTGTTGTGTTATATGTGACTTCCAATTCATTTACCATCAAAAATGCTTCAATGATTTCAGAATCTGCTGATGTGGTTTGTAAATTTCCATGAGCTTCAGTTTGTTCATTAAAAATGTTAAGGATTTGTTCCACTTGATCATTGTTTAACTTTACAGTTAGTTTACTATCCTTAATGAGCGTTGATATTGCTAAATATTGTTGGGTTCCTGGTGCAATAATTTGGTGAACACCACAGGTATCACAACACAGGACTTTACCTTGCAATTCACTCAACCTCTTGTTACAGTTTGAACAACGGAAATACCGTGAAATTGATTGGACCCCATCAAATTTATGTAAAGTAATAGTCTCTTCCTCAGTAGTACTATCATATAACTGTGTGGCAGAGACTGAAATTTGTTTGTCATATGAAACCTCGTTGATGACTGTGTCTGTACTGACACTAAGATACTTCTGTCCCATGTATGTCCTTACACGTGCATCAACAATATGATAAGAATGGTCATTTTCAACTTTCTCAATGGCTTCTGCCCATACCGTCATTCTGATAGCACCAGTCTCATCAGCTATTTTACATTCCTGTCGTAAAATTTCTCGGTCTTCACTTAGTTTTTGTTTTTTTGGTTCTGAGGAAATATGAACTCTGCCTATTACTGCAACTTTAGCAAAATCAGAAAATTCTGCAGCGTTTGTTATTTTTGTAACCATGATCTGTGGTGTTCTATATTCGAAATCGCAGTCGCAGTTCTGTAACTGTGTTCTTCTGTTGATAACAATACTCACAATGTTTGGGTTATAAATTGATGGCTTCAAGGAATAATGAGTCACTTTTACAGGCTTTTGGATTTCTTGCTTCTGTGAAATTTGATTGTGTAACCCTACTTCAAAACACACTCCCTCGATCTAGCATCTGATCTTTAGTCTGAATGTTAAAATTGAAATATTTATAATGCTTTGAACTCTCCTTGACTGCTGTGACATTCTGAAAATAACCTATTATAGGATCCTTGTTATGTAAGAGTGTAGTTGTGTCACCTTTGTATGGTAGGGTACTTTCTGTTGTCTTTATCTTGACAGGCTCTGTAGAGAAGAACATGAAAGTTATCAGTGGTGCTATATTTGTGTCAGAAATTCTTTAAATTCAAACTCATGGCAAAATAAGAAAAATAAATTAATATTAATGATATTGTTTGTTATTTTTACACATTTGACTAAAGCTGAGTTCAGCCATCTACTATATGTTTGCCCCAATCAATACAGGCTTCTTTGGTGTGGAACTGCTCATCACATGTTCCCAGCTCTGAACTTGAATGCTTTGATGAATTTGCTAGACTGTGCGCAGTTTCTCTTTTGATCAAAAACTTGCGGGAAAAATTTGACATCGCTGTATCATGTTTAAAAAATGGGCATATGATGTCATTGATGCTAGTTGCGGCTTGCGGCTTTGCTGCTCACCGCTCAAATAATTGCAGTAGCTTTCTTGCTGCTCCTCCAGTAGGAATTTTACAACAAAAGAGAGACTGCTCACAGTCTATGTTACGGTAGCTATTTTGTAATTATAAGTTAAACTTTTCTCTTACCAGAAATTGTAGTAGTATTACTAGATTCTAACTTTGCTTGAGAAGATTTAGCCATCTGGAAGTCCACTGTATTTTGTAAACAGGAATACTATATAAGAACACAATTGCTCAATTAAAATATATATATGAACTAACGTAATTTTATCTTTGTATAATTATGTAAACAGTTATTCAACTAAACAGTCATTAAAACAAATTTGGCTTTGTTTGTTTAAATAGTTCAACTCTGTTGTTGATATTCAAATTATTCAAGTTACTTTTTTTGAACTCAATGACAGAGGGCCATTCCATTTAGTATCCCCTTCCCCCACCCCCCTGATCAGTAGCAGATCCAGGATTTTTAAACAGGGGGTGGCTGACGTGACAGAACAATATCAGAACAATTGGAGAGAAAGTGGTCATTGTGATAGTTTTGTTTATTTTCTTAATTTAAAGCTTAAATGACCCCAAAGAGAGGAGTGGCTAGCCACCCAATCTACCACCCGTGGATCCACCCCTGCTGATGGAAGAGATTTTCTGAGGAGCCCTTGATTGTCATTTCTGAGGGAGTTGCTGCGTCGGCGCATTTGATCTTTTAAATATTTCCAGGGGGTTTGGAAAAAAATTGGCTTTTTCCTGAGGGCAAAAGAGAATTTAGGCAATTTCTGAGGGGGGACACATGTTGGCACTTTTGATCTTTCATTTCTGAGGGGGCAAATTTTGATTGACCTCTTCCATAGGGAGGGTGTGGATATAAAATGGAATGGCCCAGAACCTATTACCGAGTAAGCATTTGTTTTGTTGGTGACTGCCACAGAAACAGTACATAGTTACGTTCTTATTTGAGTAAATTGCCACCAGGCTAAGACTAAGTGCATGCTAACGTTTTCTCTGAAAACATATCTTACTTGTTGAACTTTCACACGAAGAACCTTGTGTTTCTTGAGTTCTCTTTTCTGATGATTAAAAAGAAACAGAATATTATTTCTATAGAAAACTGTGCAATGTCAATTTTTACTTATAAGTAAACGAATGTCGAGTTTTCTTACCTTCTGTTGTTTTGGTTGAAGAAGAACTCTTCTTCGCGTTGTCTTTTTTAGCTTGAGAGAAAAAATGTTAGAATAAGTCAATAAATGATTGTCTTAAAAGATGTTAACATACAAAACTCTTGCGGAGTTCTTCTTACCGGGCATATTGAAAACGCTTGGAAACTGCTGCACAGCTATGAACGTTGAACGAATCCTGCAAATATAACAAAAAGGAGTCAGAAATTCGTTTTTGAACGTGGTTAAATCGAGCAAAATCAGCAGAAGCTGCTAAAACTCAATGGTTGATTGGTTTTCACGGAGATTGCACCACAGTGACGCAAAGGCGACAGAATTTCTTCACGTCTAAAAATACTGCATTCCATCATCAACGTCAGCGACAAAATTACTTCATCTCCAGAATTATTAAATGCCAGATCGACAGATTTGTAACAAAACATGTCAGCATTCATCAGCTGAAAAGTTAGTGAACAAGAAAGCCCGTTGGGCATTTTAACCGGCCATTCTGACCCTCCCCACCCCTAGGTTTCACAAATGTTAGCGCGATCCTCGTTTTTTAAGAACCGGCGTGACGTAAAGTGTGATTGTGTGACACAATATTTTGACTATAGCGGTACTGGATGACGTAATGTTTAAACTCTGATGACTCAGCTTATCTTTCTTATCGCTTTATTTGTGCTGAAAAACGCAAAATCACTCAAACGTCGAATGTCGATATGAATTCGTCCACAACTGAGAATGCTCACACAGGGACGACGAAGTATTTACTGTTGTGCCTAGACCTTAAATACAAACAGCGAACATAGCAGTAGAATCAAAATATAACGCTTGATAAACACGAGCTTGAGCAGATCGTCAGAGTATGGGGCACGTCAAGATATCTCATGACGTGATGTTTAAATCCAGTTTGCTAACCCAGTAAACAAGCGAGCGGGGACGAAAGTCGCCCACGTCTTTGAAAGCTAACGCGCCTGTCGAGCCGCAATCGATTTCACGCTCACTCGCCTGTTTTTCTTTTCCTTCACTATCTATCTCTGAACGGAAAGTGAGACTGCTCGTAGCCTTTAGCGAACACCACACGCAAACCACACAAATCCGTCGATAATATTCAGATATTTTCGTTCTTTCAATGCAAAAAGACTCGTAACACCTGCCTTATTAATTAATCTCCTTATTAATGAC
Organism: Siderastrea radians; assembly: GCA_964017195.1. Lineage (NCBI taxonomy): Eukaryota > Metazoa > Cnidaria > Anthozoa > Scleractinia > Rhizangiidae > Siderastrea > Siderastrea radians. Next base: position 34,301,157 of record OZ024893.1, on the reverse strand, counting down.
GACTCCTTCGTATCAACTTCTCGCCTCAAATAAACACTCATTTCTCTCCGTTCACAAGAACTATCATGTACTGATGTGCAATCAACTAATATTGCATCATCATACTAGTACCAATTCCTTCTCTTCCTAGCCCACGCCGGCAAAACGCAACTGTCCTTTTTGTCCGCTGCGAAATACAAGTTAGCCAATCAGAAACCTTACAATCCACTTCGCAAACCACCCCCCCCCCCCCATAAAACGCCAAGGGAAACTGCCTCTCACGCAAAACGCAACTTTCAAAGCAAATCACATTCACAGAAGCGTGATATGCTCCTGACATTCACAAATCCTTCTGACTCCCACATTTTTACACCCCTCAAAATGTCAATCCCAATAAATAAAACTCCTGCGCTAAAACAATTTTCACCATAATCACTAACTAGATCAGACAACACAGTCAATTTCGCATTCAATCCTATTTTCGCATTCAATCCTATCAAAAATAATGCACGCGCAAGAAGTGGCGCAAGAAGTTCTTGCGCCGCAAGAACACGCAAGCCCGCGCAAGAAGTGAAAGTGCTAGGTTTTTGCAGTTTACCCGCAAGAACATTCGAAACGCAAGAAGTTGAAAATCTAGCCGCAAGAAGTTACTAATGCTACCGCAAGCCGCAAGAAGGCGCAAGAAGTACTGAGGGTCCAGCCGAAGAAACTTGTAGTGCTCGTGTTAGTGTGAGGTATTGCAAAAGTAATGAGAGCGAATCTCGCGCTCTATTCTCTTTGAAATATCACCGAGCTTTCGAGCGATTTTTCGCCGTGGCGTGTTTTGGCGTGTTGGCGTGTTGGCGCGACAATTCGCCAAGTCAAGCGAAAGTTCGCAAGGCTAATCAAAAAATCAAGGAAGCAAATGCTCGAACAACCGAAGTATCGAAGAAAATTCAAATCACGAAATGGAATATCCGCCAGCTTTCCGACTGCAAGATAAACACCCGGTAAACATGATCTCCGGCACATGACAAAACATGAACAATTTTTTTAAGCGTGTCTCAGATACAGTAATACGGGTTCAACTCAGAACTGACTCAATTCAGTTTTTTATTCCATCCAAGAAATAGAAACAAAAAGGTCCAAAAACTATAATTGTGGCAAACTGCGCGAACTCTTCTTTGACAGGCAAGACAAGACTTACACATGCAGGAAGTCATGCCATCGCGTGGGTGAAGGATCAGTGTACCTTTACGGCCAAGTGGAATGCCGCATTTCGCCAACAACTTTTCTGCTTCGGCGTTTCTGCATTTCAGTTTTCGCTTTTAGCTTTAGGCATTTCCACGCCTTTCAAGCTTTCGGCATTTCGGTTTTCGCTTGCAGTATTTATCTTTATCGGTCGTTTGAACATTCGGCATTTCGAATTAAGATTTCAGCTTTCGCCGTTTCGGATTTAAATTTCAGCCTTTAGCTTTCGGCATTTTGGATTTAGATTTTTAGCTTTGGGCACGTCGGATTGCTTTTCGCAGGTTTCAGTTATCAGGTATTCGGGTGTAGCTTTCATTTGGATTTCAGCTTCCAGGTTTTGGCTTTGACAGCTCTCGACTATTCAGTATGTTTAGTTTTGATTGACCCCTTTCACGACAATTTGGACTCCGAGGGCAAGAAAGATATGGAATAGGAATGGACGTGTGAATAGTGGACAGTGGATGGCAGACGAATTGACATTATTATGGGAAACTAATTTTTCACAAGAACGTCAAGCCACTAAAGGAACGGAGACGTTACCGTGAAGAATGATAACACCTTTCAATACCGCGCCTCTTAAGTGACACCAAGCTAAATGGCTCGGCATTGTAGGGTTCTCCTCCCCCTAAGATTAATAAGATACGTATACGGCTAAACAGAGGGTGGGAGGGAGGGTAGGCAGGGGAAAATAAGGGCTAGTGATCTGGCAATCAATAGTCAGTGCACTTTAAACCTGAATGGGACATGATTAAAAGGATAAGCAAATGGCACAACTTGACTTAGACGGAAATGAGAAACCTTGCTGCACGCAAGATGGTTTCAAACAAATTTAATGCCCATCAGCATACATCATTACTGCCTGGCAAAGCGATCGTACGTTCAGAGTGTTATGTCAATACCGTCGGCAGCTACACAGTGTTGTTCTTAATCTCTAATGTCTGATCAGGTAATTAAAAGCGAAGGGCATGTTTAAATATTTCCGAATCTCCGCGCACAATACTTGAAAATACTATCTGACCCGACGGCTGATTTGCGTTAAATAACTGTTTTCGAGCTTCTACTAAATCTGGTCTTAATGCAAGAGGATCGATTCCAAAATGCGCATTGCGTGTGAGATTACCACCCCTCTCCTCATACATTCCCACACCTCTTCAGGAGTTGGTACGAGCTGTTTAGGTATTTTGACTGCACGGTTGGACTGTAGCATGTTCTCCAATGGGACACACTCATGTCCAGGAATTCTATGAAAATTCCAACAGATAACAAGCTGCTGAAGAGGATTATGACAAGTGTACATTGTCAACCAAGAAATACAGAACTATGTGACAACATCATCAAAGTCGAATTCTTCTTTCGCCTGAAGAGCAACGAGAACACGTTGTAATGGATAATTGATCTTCTGGTTATTTCTGGCCACATTCGTTCCGCTGCATAATTCTGTGTAGACTGGGTGCCACGCCCGGGAGGGGGAGGGGAGGGGTACTCCGGATTTCAAGTGATGGGGAGGTGCAGAGGATTTTTGGTTTGAAATTCACGATTTCGGGATTTTTGGGGTCAGAAAATCTTGGCAGTTTGTAATAATGACGTAATACTAGGTCTCAGGAAGTTTATATATTGCGATAGTATGATAGAGAACCAAACAAATACGACCATTAAAAAAGTTCTGTTGTTCTGTTGAAGTTAGAGATCCTTTTTGATGAGCATATGGTTTCAATTTCTTCTTGGAATGTTATGCTTAGTCTGTGCAAGAATTAACCATTAAACAGGAAAAATCATTTGTCAAAGAATAATCAGTTTTACTTTACCTTGTTAATCTTACATGATCATATCTGTTCAGCATTGGTTGCATATTTGTCTTAACATCAAAATTAATATTCACGCAGTCACTCAGCAATTTAACAATTAAAATCCGTAGTTTTCAAACTTTTGCAGGGGTAAATTTGTTCTAAGCCTCCACAGGTCCCAAAAAACGATTCAGTGGCGACTTCTTCGCAGAATACAATCCTGAAAGTGAGCAAGCAAAACGGAGCCAGGAGCAGCCGCCATTTTGGAATCATGAATATGTTGGGAGAGATTGGTAATGAATGAGCTGCTTTGGTCAGCAGCCTTGTCATTGCGGGCTCAGAGAAAACGGTTGAATTTTTCGGCGCCATAAATTTCAAGTTTGTTTCAAACGTTCAACGCATGTTTCCTTGGATTTCTATTCTTTCAAGCTTGATATATATATGCCTCAAAGGAACACAATTTGGATATCTACTCTTGAGAAGGAGGTAAGATAAAAGGAAAATGATTTGTACTGAAAGATTTGGCTTCAAAATTAACGATTCTAAGAAGATCATGTTCTCTCCTGTCTTCTTGAATTTGAAGCTAAGCTTACATGTAACTAGTTATATTTGAGCCAGGCTGAAGTTGCGAGTTTATTTAACTGAAGAAGCAGTTATGGCATAATTGTGCAAATTATAGAAAAGTTAAAATGAAACATGAAATAAAATGTTCTCCAGTGCCTTTCCACTGGAGAGTGTTTCCATCGCTGTAGTTTGTAAAAGGACACAAGATAATTAACTGTTGTCTTAAGTTTAAAATGTCTTGATTTGAAAGCAATAATAGCTGAGATCATTTTCTAGAGAATTGAAAGAACAGAACTATTAACTGAATACAACAATAACTCAGAACTGATTTTAATCGCACAATTTGTTCTGTTTGCTCTACTAGGTATATACAGCTGCTGTTAGAACAGATGTGACACTCATGGCCACAGCACTGCAGTGTCAAGTCAAGAGTAGCCTGCTCATGTATTAAAGCTAAGTCACTTTTAACAACAGCTCAAACTACCAGGACACAATGCTGAAAAAAGAAAAATCAAGACAATGTCGCCTGATTCACTTTGTAAATACTGATGAAGCTTTATTTCAAAGAAGTTCTAGGTGTAGCAATTCAGAATTAAATAATTGTAATTTTCCCAGTGTTGACTTAAATTTTTTTCCAGTCACTGACTGTGTTTACAATTCTTGAAAATGTCTTTACTGATTTGAATTTCAGAGGACAACACATACATGTAGGCCATGTACATACGTCCGAAAAACATAGTAGTCAATATGTCGATCATGTGAAGACTCTTGTGAACTTTGTGGAGATGTTATTTTAATCACAGCTTCACAGCATCAGTAAAAGATGGCTAGTTTCCAGAGTGCTGAAACTGTGGTGAATTAATGCTCTAAAATAATATATTCACAAGAAAAGGTTTTAAGGTATTTTTTATTATTTATAAACAATTTCTTCAAGAATACGTTATCAAAGGGTATACATATGACTTGTATGTTGCAACTCATTTAGTTAATAAGTTTACAGACCAAGCTAGCTGTTTTATTTGTTATTTATATGGATATTTTGAAATTAAAGTGATGGCTTGAATTCAAAACAGGCTAGCAGTAGGTGTTTCTTTATATACAGGTGTAATATTAATTTATCAACGTAACCTGGATGGAATGGTGGGATCCCAGAATACCTGGTCCATGGGATTTCAGCTACACTGTTAGCATTCGATCAGAGCAGTGATCGAGACTATAGCAGTACAAATGATCCTGGGATCCCACTTACAATTTCTGGTGAAATTGGCAAGATCCTTTGTGGGCTGGATATGTGGGATTGAAGGGATTTCAATTCCCACTTGGGATCTAAGGAAGGATATCCCACCAATGATTTCAGGCAGGATCCCACCTGGGATGGATGCAGGATAGTACCAATGATTTCTGGCGGGATTGGTGGGATCCCACCCGGGATTTAAGGCGGGATCCCACCTGGGATGGATGTGGAATCCCGCTAATGATTTCCGGCTGGATTGGCGGGATCCCACCTGGGATTTAGGGCGGATCCCACCTGGAATGTTTCATAATCCCGGGCGGGATCCCACCTGGGACAGACCTGGGATCTTAGGTGGGATTGGCGGGATCCCGCCTCACAATTTTACCTGGGATGGCAAACAAAACAACAAGTTCTTTCTTTTTAGACAAAATGTAAAATTGAGCAAATTTTGCTTGAGAAAACTAACAAAATAGAAAGAGAACTTACATGAATAGATAATGTAATATAAAATCTACCCACACTAATTTGTAACTTCATAACATGAGTACACATTGAAGTGTTTTTATCAAATGTTTTTGATATGAAGTTGGTTGGTTAAAGAAACTAACTTTGATGACACAACTGAACATTAAGTTGCTTTACTTATGTAGAAGCTTACTTCAATGATGTGATCTTTGTTACTAGTTTGCTTGTTGTGTTATATGTGACTTCCAATTCATTTACCATCAAAAATGCTTCAATGATTTCAGAATCTGCTGATGTGGTTTGTAAATTTCCATGAGCTTCAGTTTGTTCATTAAAAATGTTAAGGATTTGTTCCACTTGATCATTGTTTAACTTTACAGTTAGTTTACTATCCTTAATGAGCGTTGATATTGCTAAATATTGTTGGGTTCCTGGTGCAATAATTTGGTGAACACCACAGGTATCACAACACAGGACTTTACCTTGCAATTCACTCAACCTCTTGTTACAGTTTGAACAACGGAAATACCGTGAAATTGATTGGACCCCATCAAATTTATGTAAAGTAATAGTCTCTTCCTCAGTAGTACTATCATATAACTGTGTGGCAGAGACTGAAATTTGTTTGTCATATGAAACCTCGTTGATGACTGTGTCTGTACTGACACTAAGATACTTCTGTCCCATGTATGTCCTTACACGTGCATCAACAATATGATAAGAATGGTCATTTTCAACTTTCTCAATGGCTTCTGCCCATACCGTCATTCTGATAGCACCAGTCTCATCAGCTATTTTACATTCCTGTCGTAAAATTTCTCGGTCTTCACTTAGTTTTTGTTTTTTTGGTTCTGAGGAAATATGAACTCTGCCTATTACTGCAACTTTAGCAAAATCAGAAAATTCTGCAGCGTTTGTTATTTTTGTAACCATGATCTGTGGTGTTCTATATTCGAAATCGCAGTCGCAGTTCTGTAACTGTGTTCTTCTGTTGATAACAATACTCACAATGTTTGGGTTATAAATTGATGGCTTCAAGGAATAATGAGTCACTTTTACAGGCTTTTGGATTTCTTGCTTCTGTGAAATTTGATTGTGTAACCCTACTTCAAAACACACTCCCTCGATCTAGCATCTGATCTTTAGTCTGAATGTTAAAATTGAAATATTTATAATGCTTTGAACTCTCCTTGACTGCTGTGACATTCTGAAAATAACCTATTATAGGATCCTTGTTATGTAAGAGTGTAGTTGTGTCACCTTTGTATGGTAGGGTACTTTCTGTTGTCTTTATCTTGACAGGCTCTGTAGAGAAGAACATGAAAGTTATCAGTGGTGCTATATTTGTGTCAGAAATTCTTTAAATTCAAACTCATGGCAAAATAAGAAAAATAAATTAATATTAATGATATTGTTTGTTATTTTTACACATTTGACTAAAGCTGAGTTCAGCCATCTACTATATGTTTGCCCCAATCAATACAGGCTTCTTTGGTGTGGAACTGCTCATCACATGTTCCCAGCTCTGAACTTGAATGCTTTGATGAATTTGCTAGACTGTGCGCAGTTTCTCTTTTGATCAAAAACTTGCGGGAAAAATTTGACATCGCTGTATCATGTTTAAAAAATGGGCATATGATGTCATTGATGCTAGTTGCGGCTTGCGGCTTTGCTGCTCACCGCTCAAATAATTGCAGTAGCTTTCTTGCTGCTCCTCCAGTAGGAATTTTACAACAAAAGAGAGACTGCTCACAGTCTATGTTACGGTAGCTATTTTGTAATTATAAGTTAAACTTTTCTCTTACCAGAAATTGTAGTAGTATTACTAGATTCTAACTTTGCTTGAGAAGATTTAGCCATCTGGAAGTCCACTGTATTTTGTAAACAGGAATACTATATAAGAACACAATTGCTCAATTAAAATATATATATGAACTAACGTAATTTTATCTTTGTATAATTATGTAAACAGTTATTCAACTAAACAGTCATTAAAACAAATTTGGCTTTGTTTGTTTAAATAGTTCAACTCTGTTGTTGATATTCAAATTATTCAAGTTACTTTTTTTGAACTCAATGACAGAGGGCCATTCCATTTAGTATCCCCTTCCCCCACCCCCCTGATCAGTAGCAGATCCAGGATTTTTAAACAGGGGGTGGCTGACGTGACAGAACAATATCAGAACAATTGGAGAGAAAGTGGTCATTGTGATAGTTTTGTTTATTTTCTTAATTTAAAGCTTAAATGACCCCAAAGAGAGGAGTGGCTAGCCACCCAATCTACCACCCGTGGATCCACCCCTGCTGATGGAAGAGATTTTCTGAGGAGCCCTTGATTGTCATTTCTGAGGGAGTTGCTGCGTCGGCGCATTTGATCTTTTAAATATTTCCAGGGGGTTTGGAAAAAAATTGGCTTTTTCCTGAGGGCAAAAGAGAATTTAGGCAATTTCTGAGGGGGGACACATGTTGGCACTTTTGATCTTTCATTTCTGAGGGGGCAAATTTTGATTGACCTCTTCCATAGGGAGGGTGTGGATATAAAATGGAATGGCCCAGAACCTATTACCGAGTAAGCATTTGTTTTGTTGGTGACTGCCACAGAAACAGTACATAGTTACGTTCTTATTTGAGTAAATTGCCACCAGGCTAAGACTAAGTGCATGCTAACGTTTTCTCTGAAAACATATCTTACTTGTTGAACTTTCACACGAAGAACCTTGTGTTTCTTGAGTTCTCTTTTCTGATGATTAAAAAGAAACAGAATATTATTTCTATAGAAAACTGTGCAATGTCAATTTTTACTTATAAGTAAACGAATGTCGAGTTTTCTTACCTTCTGTTGTTTTGGTTGAAGAAGAACTCTTCTTCGCGTTGTCTTTTTTAGCTTGAGAGAAAAAATGTTAGAATAAGTCAATAAATGATTGTCTTAAAAGATGTTAACATACAAAACTCTTGCGGAGTTCTTCTTACCGGGCATATTGAAAACGCTTGGAAACTGCTGCACAGCTATGAACGTTGAACGAATCCTGCAAATATAACAAAAAGGAGTCAGAAATTCGTTTTTGAACGTGGTTAAATCGAGCAAAATCAGCAGAAGCTGCTAAAACTCAATGGTTGATTGGTTTTCACGGAGATTGCACCACAGTGACGCAAAGGCGACAGAATTTCTTCACGTCTAAAAATACTGCATTCCATCATCAACGTCAGCGACAAAATTACTTCATCTCCAGAATTATTAAATGCCAGATCGACAGATTTGTAACAAAACATGTCAGCATTCATCAGCTGAAAAGTTAGTGAACAAGAAAGCCCGTTGGGCATTTTAACCGGCCATTCTGACCCTCCCCACCCCTAGGTTTCACAAATGTTAGCGCGATCCTCGTTTTTTAAGAACCGGCGTGACGTAAAGTGTGATTGTGTGACACAATATTTTGACTATAGCGGTACTGGATGACGTAATGTTTAAACTCTGATGACTCAGCTTATCTTTCTTATCGCTTTATTTGTGCTGAAAAACGCAAAATCACTCAAACGTCGAATGTCGATATGAATTCGTCCACAACTGAGAATGCTCACACAGGGACGACGAAGTATTTACTGTTGTGCCTAGACCTTAAATACAAACAGCGAACATAGCAGTAGAATCAAAATATAACGCTTGATAAACACGAGCTTGAGCAGATCGTCAGAGTATGGGGCACGTCAAGATATCTCATGACGTGATGTTTAAATCCAGTTTGCTAACCCAGTAAACAAGCGAGCGGGGACGAAAGTCGCCCACGTCTTTGAAAGCTAACGCGCCTGTCGAGCCGCAATCGATTTCACGCTCACTCGCCTGTTTTTCTTTTCCTTCACTATCTATCTCTGAACGGAAAGTGAGACTGCTCGTAGCCTTTAGCGAACACCACACGCAAACCACACAAATCCGTCGATAATATTCAGATATTTTCGTTCTTTCAATGCAAAAAGACTCGTAACACCTGCCTTATTAATTAATCTCCTTATTAATGACGACTCCTTCGTATCAACTTCTCGCCTCAAATAAACACTCATTTCTCTCCGTTCACAAGAACTATCATGTACTGATGTGCAATCAACTAATATTGCATCATCATACTAGTACCAATTCCTTCTCTTCCTAGCCCACGCCGGCAAAACGCAACTGTCCTTTTTGTCCGCTGCGAAATACAAGTTAGCCAATCAGAAACCTTACAATCCACTTCGCAAACCACCCCCCCCCCCCCATAAAACGCCAAGGGAAACTGCCTCTCACGCAAAACGCAACTTTCAAAGCAAATCACATTCACAGAAGCGTGATATGCTCCTGACATTCACAAATCCTTCTGACTCCCACATTTTTACACCCCTCAAAATGTCAATCCCAATAAATAAAACTCCTGCGCTAAAACAATTTTCACCATAATCACTAACTAGATCAGACAACACAGTCAATTTCGCATTCAATCCTATTTTCGCATTCAATCCTATCAAAAATAATGCACGCGCAAGAAGTGGCGCAAGAAGTTCTTGCGCCGCAAGAACACGCAAGCCCGCGCAAGAAGTGAAAGTGCTAGGTTTTTGCAGTTTACCCGCAAGAACATTCGAAACGCAAGAAGTTGAAAATCTAGCCGCAAGAAGTTACTAATGCTACCGCAAGCCGCAAGAAGGCGCAAGAAGTACTGAGGGTCCAGCCGAAGAAACTTGTAGTGCTCGTGTTAGTGTGAGGTATTGCAAAAGTAATGAGAGCGAATCTCGCGCTCTATTCTCTTTGAAATATCACCGAGCTTTCGAGCGATTTTTCGCCGTGGCGTGTTTTGGCGTGTTGGCGTGTTGGCGCGACAATTCGCCAAGTCAAGCGAAAGTTCGCAAGGCTAATCAAAAAATCAAGGAAGCAAATGCTCGAACAACCGAAGTATCGAAGAAAATTCAAATCACGAAATGGAATATCCGCCAGCTTTCCGACTGCAAGATAAACACCCGGTAAACATGATCTCCGGCACATGACAAAACATGAACAATTTTTTTAAGCGTGTCTCAGATACAGTAATACGGGTTCAACTCAGAACTGACTCAATTCAGTTTTTTATTCCATCCAAGAAATAGAAACAAAAAGGTCCAAAAACTATAATTGTGGCAAACTGCGCGAACTCTTCTTTGACAGGCAAGACAAGACTTACACATGCAGGAAGTCATGCCATCGCGTGGGTGAAGGATCAGTGTACCTTTACGGCCAAGTGGAATGCCGCATTTCGCCAACAACTTTTCTGCTTCGGCGTTTCTGCATTTCAGTTTTCGCTTTTAGCTTTAGGCATTTCCACGCCTTTCAAGCTTTCGGCATTTCGGTTTTCGCTTGCAGTATTTATCTTTATCGGTCGTTTGAACATTCGGCATTTCGAATTAAGATTTCAGCTTTCGCCGTTTCGGATTTAAATTTCAGCCTTTAGCTTTCGGCATTTTGGATTTAGATTTTTAGCTTTGGGCACGTCGGATTGCTTTTCGCAGGTTTCAGTTATCAGGTATTCGGGTGTAGCTTTCATTTGGATTTCAGCTTCCAGGTTTTGGCTTTGACAGCTCTCGACTATTCAGTATGTTTAGTTTTGATTGACCCCTTTCACGACAATTTGGACTCCGAGGGCAAGAAAGATATGGAATAGGAATGGACGTGTGAATAGTGGACAGTGGATGGCAGACGAATTGACATTATTATGGGAAACTAATTTTTCACAAGAACGTCAAGCCACTAAAGGAACGGAGACGTTACCGTGAAGAATGATAACACCTTTCAATACCGCGCCTCTTAAGTGACACCAAGCTAAATGGCTCGGCATTGTAGGGTTCTCCTCCCCCTAAGATTAATAAGATACGTATACGGCTAAACAGAGGGTGGGAGGGAGGGTAGGCAGGGGAAAATAAGGGCTAGTGATCTGGCAATCAATAGTCAGTGCACTTTAAACCTGAATGGGACATGATTAAAAGGATAAGCAAATGGCACAACTTGACTTAGACGGAAATGAGAAACCTTGCTGCACGCAAGATGGTTTCAAACAAATTTAATGCCCATCAGCATACATCATTACTGCCTGGCAAAGCGATCGTACGTTCAGAGTGTTATGTCAATACCGTCGGCAGCTACACAGTGTTGTTCTTAATCTCTAATGTCTGATCAGGTAATTAAAAGCGAAGGGCATGTTTAAATATTTCCGAATCTCCGCGCACAATACTTGAAAATACTATCTGACCCGACGGCTGATTTGCGTTAAATAACTGTTTTCGAGCTTCTACTAAATCTGGTCTTAATGCAAGAGGATCGATTCCAAAATGCGCATTGCGTGTGAGATTACCACCCCTCTCCTCATACATTCCCACACCTCTTCAGGAGTTGGTACGAGCTGTTTAGGTATTTTGACTGCACGGTTGGACTGTAGCATGTTCTCCAATGGGACACACTCATGTCCAGGAATTCTATGAAAATTCCAACAGATAACAAGCTGCTGAAGAGGATTATGACAAGTGTACATTGTCAACCAAGAAATACAGAACTATGTGACAACATCATCAAAGTCGAATTCTTCTTTCGCCTGAAGAGCAACGAGAACACGTTGTAATGGATAATTGATCTTCTGGTTATTTCTGGCCACATTCGTTCCGCTGCATAATTCTGTGTAGACTGGGTGCCACGCCCGGGAGGGGGAGGGGAGGGGTACTCCGGATTTCAAGTGATGGGGAGGTGCAGAGGATTTTTGGTTTGAAATTCACGATTTCGGGATTTTTGGGGTCAGAAAATCTTGGCAGTTTGTAATAATGACGTAATACTAGGTCTCAGGAAGTTTATATATTGCGATAGTATGATAGAGAACCAAACAAATACGACCATTAAAAAAGTTCTGTTGTTCTTCGTTATTGTCATTTAATCCCTTCTGGGTACTTAAGCTCCAAAATTCAGTATGGGATTACTTTGGGTTTCACTTTGGAAAATGAAATTTGATATACGTGATCGGTGACTCGTTATCTCTTCCCCCCGTGAGCCGTGCCAGAGGACACCCTCTCCCCTGTCCATACATCATTTTGGTCCAGAGGATTTCTGGGAGTTTGCTTCAAGTCCAAGGAATTTTTTTTGGCTTTTAATTTATGTCCCCATTCGCACCTCCTCGTCACTTGAAATCCAGAGTACCCCCCCCCGGAGTCTGACGCCAAGGAGTTCTCCTTTTGTCAAACCTGTAGTTCCTGAACAAACACACAAGCAGAACTCTTGTCCGTGGTCCATTTTGATCTGGTCGAATAATCCACAGCGGAGCAATATTGGTCTGAACAAATGATGATAAATATGGATGGGTCCTTTACGGACAAGATTATAGCTCCACATATAAATCTTGAGCAACAGTCGACAAACATCACGTGAGTACACCCAAAGTCTTGTGCAATTTTTTCGTTTTGATCAAAATGACCTTTGATATGTACAAAATAAGGAACGAAGTAACGCACTGGGTTTGTTCGAATCCACTCGTCTGCAAGCCGCTGGTATTCTCCTCTGGCTAATGGCTCTTGAGCCGACTCCTAACATGGCACGTACATTACCTTCTGAAATATATCTCGAGATGAGGGGGAAGGTGGGGGAAGGGTCCTTTTTCTTTGCATTGTTTAAATTTCCAGTTATTTCCTCCTGCCCACCCCTATGTATGATCAATGAACGGTCCCTTATCTCTCTATAGAAAAATCTTGGGTAACCGTCCACAAACTGTCACAATTTGAGTACAATCGAAGCCCTCCTCGTGAAGCAAAGGAAAAAGGACTGACGTCTGCACGTAGCGCAGGCTAACCGTCCACCGTCCGTTGTCTTTAGCGGTCCCGTCCAAATCCCATTTTTACACAGAGCAATAAAGGGTAAAGACAGAAAGGTCAAATGAAAAGAATATGATGGTTTCAACACTTAAAGCCAGAAGGTGAATGGCAAAAGCGATAATCTGAACTTTTAATGCCAACAACCAAAAGCTGAAAATTAAATAACGAAAGCCGAATGCCGAAACGCAAATGCAGCATGCTGAAACCAACAACCCACGTGAATTATTTCAAAATGTTGAATGCTAAAAGCCGAAAGCTGAAGTCACACGCTGGTCACAGAAAGTGAAAATCGGAAAGCAGAATTCACAATTTAAAATTCTGGAAGAAATGCCATCAAGCAGCAAATTATAAGAATTAAAGATGGAAAACTGAAAAGCAAAATTCGGATTACAAAAAAGGAAACGTTAAAAGGAGAAGACGGTAATCCCTGAAAAAGAGAAAAAGAGGAGCGAAAATTGGAAATAAATACAGAAATTCCATTTGGCCGCAAAAGTACATTTATTGTGAAGTCATCAAGAATCCCTGCATCTTTACCAGTTTAATTTCCCAGCAAAAAAGGGATACTCGAAGAAATAGCATAGACATATGATTTCAACTACACATTCGCCTTTCGACACAGCTTGCTGCCCGGGGCTTGCTGTCTTGACGGCTTAGAGAACTGCTCATGCATTGCGTTACAAAATGTCATTCAAGCAAATCATACCAAATTTGCATACGGCAGATTTGTGTTTACTCAGGTTGGAATTGACGTGCCGAATTTCTTTCAGATCGCGGAGTTTTAGTTTCCTTCAGACTTTTTTGGTTTACTTCGAAGATTTAAAATGTGATATCGACTTCAGCGTAATGAGTGGACTATTTTTACAAACATAATGTGTTTTTCCAATTAAGACTTCGGGTATTATTTCTTCTCATCTGAGTGACCATGTTCATTTCTCACACGTGTGAGCGCAACTAATTAAAAGTATTTGTCCGAGTTTAATATGTTGGTGGAAGTACAGCAACACTGAACAGGTGAATGTCGGTTCTTTAATAATGTGACTGATGGACTGTGCTTTGCCATCGTTCCTCATTTAAGTGAAATAAATCGAGCGAAATCTTTCGCGCCGCTAAGCGTACCGCATGTCTGGGACTCCGGGACACATAAACAATAACATACGCGTGCTTCGTTTGAGTCTCGTTTCTCCCTAGCCGTTAAAAAATAACATAGAAGGCCACCAGTGTCAAATTCAGAACCTAGTGAACTCTTTATCAGATAAAAAATTCAAAACCGAAGAAAAAAACTTACAAGGGACCAAATAAACAACTGATTGCAAGTTACAAAGGCAACCAATTTCGAACGTGCCTTGCGCTACAAAGTGGTCTCTTTTTTACCTTCTTCGGGTTCTGGGTTTTTAAGATGTTAGCGCAAAGACGTTCTTGCGCTTACTTGCGGTCCAGATATCTTACCACAAAGAAGTTCTTGCGGTTTTAACTTCTAAAAGAAAAGACGTTCTTGCGGCTTGTAGTATTCAAGTGCAGGCATCCTGCAAGTAGCCGCAAGAAGTTCTCGGCTTGCGGACGCGAAAAGAAGTTCTTGCGCGTGCATTATTTTTGGGCTGTACTGTACAAAAAACCCCAAACTTAAACAACTCTTCGCCGTTCATATCTTAAATACTGTAAATTAAAAGACAAAAACATAGGACGGTAACATTCAGAAGACTAACATGCGCATGCGTCTTATATAAGACAGTACCGCTCTTGAGTACCCGTACCACAAGCTTTACAGCACTTTCTTCGTATGTTAAGCCAACTTGCTTTCACCAAAAACCGTGTCCATTTTATAAACCAGCGGTCGCCATTATGGCGACGGCCGGTTAAAAATTAGTCAGGCGTCCGCCATTCCCTCGTTTCCAGATTCCTATGCATTTCTTTTGGACGTGGTATACTGAGAACGTACGTTCTCCCCTTATATAAGAACAAATGAAAATGATCCACAACTATTCAATTCCGATTGGTCTAGGAGAAATATTTCATCCAATCAGAAACTAATGTGCTACGCAGCCGTTCTTGGGGTCGTGACGCCAGCCTCCTCTACAGACAAAGAGTTTGTGACGAAAAACGTTGCGTGACGACCTTAAGAACGGCTATTGTCGTACAGAATCTGGGGGAAATACGTGTATGTGTGGCAGGAAGAGAAAAGTATCAGGGATTTTTGGTTAGAGGCAACGCTCTTGCACGAAACTACACGGAAACATTTAGGTACTCCTCGTTATTGTCGTTTTATCACCGTTGATATTTGTGCTCCGTTCTTGTAGGAAATCTAGCCTACGTATTGTAATTTGGCAGCCACGTTAGAACGCCAATAAATCGCCGGCTGAAGCTGTCTGCTAATTCGATTTAAGCATGAAATAGTAAAATTAGGGTTGAGAATCGGTCGAAGAACTATAAAATTCGTGTGTTAATACTTCCAAAATACTTTAAACAAGGTTTTCAAACGGACACTGTCGTTCAGAGAGGGGCGGCATAACAGTTGCGTGACATTGGAATCGTCGAGTATTATTTACATTTTTATTTAGTTTGATACAAGTTTATAATTATATAGTCATTCTTACCGCACGTTTAGCTCATCTCAGTGCCCTTTACATCCATCTTAACACTTTTACTACGAGAAAAACCTTCACAAACATCGCACATTTATCAACACTTGAAGCTTGTATGCACGTTTTGGGTAATGAATAACATTCCACATGACATTTCAATTATCACTAAAATGGCTTAGTTGTAAACCTTACCAGATATTTAGGTAATCTCAATCCCATTTACACCCAAATCGATAACTTTTCTATAAGAAATGCGGCACAAACATCGTACATTTTCAACACTTAACCTCGTATATATGGCTATTTCCGACAAGGGATAATTTTTGACGTGACATTTCACTTATCAGTGAGACAATCTTACTGTAAAGCTTACTCTATATTAAGCTCATCTCAATGCCTTTTACACGCATCTCAACACGTTTACTATGAGAAATAGCCACACAAACATCACACTTTTACAAAAGACGTAAAGCTTCTATAAGCGTTTCTGGTATGAATAACCATCTCAACTACTTCTACTTCCATCTGAACGCTTTACAAAGTGAGAAGAACGACTCAATGGTCACAATTTACTTCCGAATACAAATGTAATGTCCCTTTGCGGAAGCGAATAACTTGTCACGTGACTTTTCAATGTCCATACAACTGTTTTAAATTTCAACGTTACCTGTTCCTTGTATCATCTCAACTACTTCTACTTCCATCTTAATGCTTTACGAAGTGAAAACAGTTACTCATCAGTAACAGTTTACTTCCAAATACAAATCAAATGTAGTAAATATACGATGTTTGTGTCGCTATTTCTCATAGTACAAGTGTTGAGATGTATACAAAGGGGATTGAGATGAGCTTCATATATGATAAGGTTTGCAGTAAAATTGTCTTAGTGATAAGTCAAATGTCATGTGAAAAGTTCACATGAAATAACCATACGAGGTCAGTAAGTGTTACAAAATGTACGATATTTGTGCTGCCATTTCTTGTAGAAAAGTTATCAATTTCGGTGTAAAAGTGATTGAGATAAGCTAAATATATGCTAAGCTTTACAATAAACTCATTTTAATGATAACTTAAATGTCATGTGAAAAGTTATTCATTACCCAAAATGTACATACAAGCTTCAAGTCTTAATAAATATGCCATGTTTGTGAAGATCTTTCTTGCAGTAAAAGTGTTGAGATGGATGTAAAGGACATTGAGATGAGTTAAACAGCGGTAAAAATGACAATAAAATTATATTACTAACAGGTGATGTGTTGTGTTACAAGTTATTCCGTACATAAAGCTGTCACAAACTAAATAAAATGCAAATGATACTCCACTATTGCAATGTCACACAACAAATATACTTCCTTTGGAACAGCTGACTGCATTTGAAAAATGTTTTTTAAGTAATTTGGGAGTATTTATACACGTATTTTGGCAGTGAATTGGCAGACAACTTCAGGTTCGTTTACAATGACAGGAAGTCAATTATCCAATGACAAGAAAATGCACGCTGTAAGCTATATCTGTGACTTAAATGTAATTGCAAAATGAAACCTCTATTAACAATATCATATATCCTGAAGATGAGACAACTGCCTTGCAAACAAAGTATAGAGAAGAATCTAGCATTGACTGCTTATAGAAGCTTAGGTTTATATACTAACAATCTTTATTTAGCTATTGCATTTTATTAGATGTTTCCCTGATAAGGGATAAAACTAGTTGAATAATTATTGTTCAGCAGTTAAGATCACAATATGCAGAATTGTTTAAGGATAAAATATGTATGTTATCAGTGGAATTTTTGAAACATAAACAAACTAATGTACTGGTTAAATTGAAGCGTCGACATCCCCCTGCCCCCCCCCCCGGGCACCATGCATTTGAGTTTGCATCATGCCTGGGGAGGAGGGAATTTCAACATTGCCTTGCAACAGTGGCGAATTTGAACCAGATTTATCTCTTGTTGAAGCGTAATATGCTCATCAGTTTTTCAGTTTTTGCAAGGCTTGACAGATTTCCAAGATGTTAGTGAATAATGTGCTCAAAAGAGTCTTTAAATGAAGTTTCAAGGTGTCATTATCGTATATCTCTGAAAAGTGTAAACAGTGTTTGATTCAACACAAAATTTGTCTTTGAGGAGACCTATTTCAGTAACAATGGCTTGGCCATTTGAACGGCGTTTTTGCTCTGAGGGGAGGGAATTTGAACAAGCCAATCTTCAAAACCTCAAATGCCTCGCACGTTGCCCAGTGGGGATGTTGAAGCTTCAATTTGACTGGTACATGACACTTTCGTAGAATTTGACTCTATTCTGGGGTCAATCCTTTTTTTCTGAAATTCTTCAGGGGTCAATGCTGTTGTTATGCAAGTCTACAGAGGTGGATACTTTGCAATGGAATTCTTTACAGCTAAGAAGGAAAGGACACTTCTCAACTGTAGACAGGAGCAGCAGGAGGTCTGCGAAGTTTAAATGGAAGTAGGCCACTGAGAGTTGCATTGACTGATGTACGCTTCGATAGTGATGGTTCTCCTTTAATTTCCTTCAACTGTTCCCCTTCTACATGATGAACAATAACTTTAATTGTTTATAATGAATAACAATTTCAGTCTCGTGGAATCTTCAAGATTGTGTAACATAATACTTTGAATTCAATATATACTTCTCTAGTAATGTATCTGCGTGTTGAAAAGATAATTAAACTACGTTCTGCAGCCTTTTTAAATCTGAACATGTCACTAAAGAGGTAAATTGCTTGTTGAAGTGTTCTTTCTAACAAATATAAAGATGCATTAACCATACACTTTCTTTGTTTCTTAATTTGATAATAGTTACAAAGTGAACTTCACAAAGTACTTTCCATGCAAATTGTAAGTATTGCATTTTTGTTGGACATTATTCTGAGAATTATTTGTATAGTTCTCATAGTGTATAGCCATGGCTCCTTCATTCAAGTTTCTGAGGCCAGATATCTTGTTAGTCATGACAATCACGATCTTTTAAAACATGTATATGTACATATTAAGCTGGTCTTGACATAAACAACACAAAATAGTCAATTCAGCTTTGATCCAGTGATGGTAAAATCCTTCCTTTGATGCATCTCTCTTCGTTTAGTCAAATGTCTTGCATAAATAGTTGCTTTTTCAATGGAATGATTCTATCCTGCTTGGACATCATATGATACAGATTAAGGATTATTAGATGCATCTCTTGACTCACTGGAGTAGCTTTCTCTCTCTAAGTAACAACTGTTGACTGATGCAACTTGTTCTGTGTAGTTTTTCTGCCTTTGTCAAGTACTTGTATGGGAGCAAATTGTGCATGCTCTTGTTCATTTATTGCCTCATTTGTGATGTTCACTTCAACGTTTTTTTTTCTAAGAATGAAATAAAAATACAGTTAATTGTATAAACATGCAATCCTTATCAACTAGCCGGCATATATGGTAGAGGTTAGACTGGAAGGACACATATACTACACTTTTCTAACGTACTTAATTATCTACCTATCTTAAGGATACTTAAGTTAAAAACTAAGGGGAAAAAAGTGGTCTAAGAATACTGTCTTAGGGTCTTACCTTAATCCCTTTGGGAGTCCACAGGCAGATGGTGACACAGAGTTTGACCATGTTTTTTCCAGGAGGGGGGGGGGCGTTGTTCCATTTTTCTTTGCTTTTTCTTTGGAATCGTTCAAATACACGACATGTGGTCCACATTCCTCAAAACATTTTGTACCTGCACAATCAACTTCTGTACATCTCCAGTATTAGCTGTTTCCCTTCTCCTGTAGATGACGTACTTAATACCTGGTATAAATAAGAACATTAAGAAGGTCTGCTTAATGGTTTTCATGGTCAAAATTATTTCAATTTTTTTGTTAGGTAGAAGTGGTAGTATTTACAACTCGAAATTGATTTTAACTCCATCGTGGTCTGAGAAGTAAACACTAATCACACTACTATGTACAGATTTAAATTTTTCTCGTTTGATATATACGTGGTCAAGTACACTCCCTCCTGATACAAATGTTGGCTCATTAACAATTTGCTGAAGGCCCAATCTCTCTTCCAGGCTTGTTCTTAAATGGCTAGATTTTTTTTCACTAAAATAGTTGCAATTAAAATCTCCAAGGACCACCTCAACTGAGTACTGATTTAGTATCTCGGTAAGGTTATCCACAAAATCGTGTAGGTTTGAGTTTTGCTTTCGGTACAGCAATAAAAAACTTATTTCAAATCTTTGGTGTTCACAAAATGTTGCACAAAATTTCACACCATTTATAAGTGGAAAGTATTCTTTCTCGCTAATGATCACCGTTGACTTGTGACACAGTGCCAAGCTTGAAAATCTATCATTACTGTCCTGTCTCTGTAGTAACAATGGAGAAAGGTTTTCCTGAATATCATTGTGGGATTCAGATGGTAAAAGCTGTGTTTCTGTCAGTAATATCAAAGGACAATTGAAAATGTTCTTATCAAACTTGATGTCAAGACAATGCTTCTTTAGTGATCTGACATTTAATAGAACTACTGGTATGACAATATGTTGTTCATGTAATTGGCATTCAAGAGTTTCGGTTAGAAGCGACGTCTTTCTAAGTCTTTCGTATTCAGCGTGGACTCGTGGGTCTGCTCTAATAAATTTTTTGTCAACTGTTCCAAGCACGTGAACTCCATGAAGAGTAGTAGCCCTACTAAGGGCAACATAGATCTGGCCGTAATTGAAACCAGTTTGCTTTTCTAGATGAAAACTGATAACAATTTCCTTTAAAGTTAACCCTTGAACCTTGTGAATTGTACAGGCCCAGGCCAATGCTAAGGGAAACTGTACTCGTTCTATTTGTGGCGATGATTGCTTTCCAGAGTTTACCTTTATTTTACTTGAGATTGGCTTGATTGGTACAACTTTGTTTTCAGTAGCAAATATGTCGCCACTTTTATTGATTAGTAATTCACCTGCCAGTTCATCGTCAAATTTGACATAAACTATAGTGGGCTTCCGAGATATTTCATGTACCGAAACCTTAGCAACAGTGCCTAACTGACCATTGATAAGTCTGTCAGAGACATCAATGTTACTTGTTAACATGACTCGAGCAGACTCTTTTACTAGAATTTGAAAATCTAGACCTCCTGTTGCACTCCGTCCTTTTTTGAGTACTTTGTTAATCTCTTGCCTC
Source organism: Siderastrea radians (assembly GCA_964017195.1). Lineage (NCBI taxonomy): Eukaryota > Metazoa > Cnidaria > Anthozoa > Scleractinia > Rhizangiidae > Siderastrea > Siderastrea radians. The sequence continues at coordinate 34,280,313 of OZ024893.1, read as the reverse complement.
GAAACGTTTACTGGATATTGATCAACAGCCTGAAGAAGAAACAAAGGCTTGCAAATTTCTTCAAGACGTTGATTATTGTACTCCGTGACAAGTTGATTCTCAGCCCAGACATGTAAGACGTTCAAAGGATAATTCTTTGTATTAGTAGCATCTATTCCCTTGGATTGTATAGTTGATATGTCTTCTTCCGTATGTTCAGCAATCCTGGCCCTGTTAAGAAGTTGAGTGAAAGAGTCATCTCCCTTTTGCCGCATGATCTGTGTCAGTTCAACCATTTTAAAAATATGCCATGGGTGCATTAAATTCTGAAGGTCGTTACTGTAGGGGCAAAATACAGGCCTTTCTTTAATTGGAGGTAGTTGATAGAAGTCACCTACGCATAATATGCTGATGTCAGCAAATAAGTTCGAGCTCGAACTACCAAAAATTTCTTTTAGTCTTTGATGAATATGGAGTAATTTATTATTTGAGACCATCGAAATTTCATCAATAATAATTAATTTCAATTCACTTAAGCTGAGTCTAAGTAGTGTCTTCTTTTGATCTGACAGTGGTGTCAAATTTCCATAAACTTCTCTTGGAATGGCTAACGCGGAATTGATAGTCGAACCAGACACGTTGACAGCGGCTACGCCTGTGGGTGCCATCAAAAGAACTTTTGGTAACCCAGGATTTACAGTAGCATATTTGAAGGTGTTGACTGCAGTATGATAAATTGTTCTTATCAAGTGGCTTTTTCCGGAACCTGCTCCGCCCGTAATGAAGATATTCAACGGCTCAACCTTTTTTTTGGCTAAACAGTTTATATTTTTCACCATGTTTCTACACCAGCGCAAAACAAAATCATATGTAAAACGCTGTTTCTCATTTAAAGATCTTACAGACTCTCTTAAAGACTCATCTGTAATAGCTGTTGGCTGGTTATAACATGCTATTCTATTTGATGTTTCGCAAGTTTCAGCTACCCTTAAAAGCTGTTCGTCTGAATGCTGATCGAATTGATCATCATCTTCACTCTCTCTGACTTGACTTGTGAAATCGTCATTTTCTTGATCATTCAAAGCATCGTATGAAAACACATGTCTTACTGGATTCTCACTAAATGCTTGCAATGCAACACTTATCGCCTCAGCATTTGGTTCAAATTTCTGCCTATTTGAATCGACTACAGTCTTAACTGATGATTCAAAGTATTTTGCTGCAAATGATTGATCAGACCCTGCTAGTTCTGTCTCTTTCCGCCAAGGCAAGTAAAGCATGGGCAAATGATGGTAAAATTTTTCTGGTTCTTTCGTTCTGTTAGGCGTGTGAAACCTTATCACAGCTTTCACCTTCCTGCACTTCATAACCTCGTTCCTATTAACAAGCTTAATTTTTGGAGGAAGAATTAAATCAGAATTTTCAATATGATGTGATTCAACTAACTCATCAGAAAGTACAACTGGTTGAACGTCATTATCGTCATCAGGATCAGCTTTGTAGTCCTTGTAGTAGTAGGCTGCAAATTCTGCTAAGCATAACTGGCGAAGAGCGGTTGGCCTATCGCTATATCTTTCAATGATGTTTGACTTGAAAATATCGGTGCTGTCTTCATCAAGTGCTTCTAATTCTTCTTGGCATTTCGCTACTCGCAATCTCTCTTGTGGTAATCCTGTGTTTACGAATACTATTCCAGGGAATGTCTTTCTCAACCAAAGTTCAGGCATACACCTATACACACACTCTTGAGCACTGACTTCTCTGCAGGATAAGAACGCTGCACCAACCTTTTTTAAGCCTTCTTTGACATTTAAGTTGTTTGCTTTCGCTTCTTTAGCTGCATTCTTTATAGCTTGAGAACATTCGGTTTCATCTTTAGAAAAGTAAGAGCAAACGTATGTTATGCATTTGTAATGATTAAATACAGGTTGTAAATCAACATTTGCTCTGAACCCCTTTATGCCGGCTTCAAAGTAGTTATTGATAAAGCAGCTGTCGACAGGCCTTTTGAGATGCAATTCAAACTCATCATCAGCCGAAATAGACAAAGCCCACTTGTAGTCTTGCATAGACACTTTACAACTAGCCAGTAGTTGTTCTGCAGTAAGATTTGAGTCGTAATTAGCTTTACCAGGATCTAACTTTTCATTAATTATTTGTTTTATAGTACTCAAGATTTCGCTGCGGCGATTTAAAATGACGCTTTTTTCTTCTTCTGAAACATCATCTGATAGTGGCTTTGAAACAACTGTTTCGTCAGTGAAAAACTGACCAAAATTAAACCTGCAAGGAATATTTTTGTATTTTTTACAACTTCTAGAATGATGGTGTTTCTGATATATGCTTACTAGCTCGTGAAATTCAGGTTCGTTTTCTCTTTCTGGGAGATGTGCTTGGACATGTTTGTTAATATACCTAACATATGTTTCCTCATTTCCTGGTGTTAGTTCTGGACAATCTGATGTCCAAATCAGTGAATGTAAGTGCGGAGATCCTCTCATTTGGAATTCAATTCTTAGAGCGTAGTAGATAATCTTACCGATTGGGTTTGCATTACTAAGTAACACCTCTTTGAAAAAACTCTCTACTCTATACTGAAAATGTTTGGCAACAATTACAGGATTGAGGTTAAGGAGAGAACACTTTTCGTTGTATGACAAGTTTTCTATCTCTTTATCTGCCATTTCCTGCCTATTGACCCTCAAAAGTATCTGGAATAGTTCTGTCCACCTTAGATCAGCACACGAGAGCGTCATAAACCATGTTGGAATTCCAAGTTGTTGTACCATTGCAATCGCTTCAAACATAAACTTCTGCCAATATGGAGGACTGCCTGGAATATTTCTTAGGAAGAGATATGCTTGGTCTTTGAACATCAAGTTTTTCACACACTGTTCGTTTGATCTGAATTCTGACGCTGTTATTGGTCGCCCATGGAGTTTCTTCAAAGCGATGGTAATGCTGTCTGAAACCTTTTTCTGTTCAATGATAAATTGTGCAAAGAACAGATACTCTGGATTCATTGCAAATCTTCCACTGTAGTGAAGAAGCCGTGCGTTAAAGTATTTAACAGGTGTTAATTTATTTTTCCTCTCTGTCTTATAACCAAAGCGACCTTTGGGAAACAGAACGGGAAAAGCTAATTCCTCACAATACTTGTCTGTCATAATACAGACGGGGTGTCTTCCTTCACCAGGTGCAATGTCATAGATCTCGTTACCAAAAGATTTAGAGTTTTGTTGCCCATCACTTATCAGAGGATAATCTGGAATAATAGACTGTAAACATGTTTCACATGTTGCGGCTCTATATTCGTTTAGTGGGTCCTCTTTTTCAGAATCATCAGTTTCCTCATCATAACCGTTATTTTCACCTGTTTCTATACGATCACTGCACGAAAGATGTGTCTCATCGGACTCATTTTCGTTTTCATGATCACCAATGCTTTTAAGCCTGTCGTCAATATTGTTGAGATCTATAACTGTATTTTCATATAATGGGTTGTTAGCTTGAAGCCAATGCAGGGCGTTCAGTATAAGGTTTGGACGAACTGCCTGAAAATAAACATGACCTTTGAACTGTAATTTTCTTTTCAGTTTCAGCAATATAATTCCAGAACTTTCAGGCGCCCGTGGCAAAACTTTGCAAGTTTCTTGACAGTTCACTGGAACATTACAAATAGCTCCCTTAATTTTTCGTTGTTGACCTTTTGGCATGACAACAATTTTTTCGAAGACTATTCGCTGAGAAATGAGGATTTGTTCAAGCTTTTCTAAACCTGCAAGTTCCGATGGGAGATCATCAACCGCAAGGTCGTTATGTACAGCTTGACGAGGAACTTTCTTCTTTTTGATATTCCGATGACAAGTGTAACAAATGTAAACATTGCCATTAAATGACGCAACTGATGTAAACAAACATAAGAAGTTGGAACTGTATTTTTCTGTTTTTAATTCAATTACACTTTTTCTATACAAAAGTCTGTTACAAACCACGCAAATGTAATAAGGACCATCTCTTATGCTAACATTAAACTGCTCAATATAGTAATCCAGTGAATGTGAGGTGGACGATCTTTCTTCGTAAAGTCGTCTCTGTTTACTGACATATTTTTCTTTCGTATCCGGATGCATTGATTCGTACTTCAAAGCACTTTTTTCCCTCATAAGATTGTACTGTTCGCGATTCTGTTCTTTCATATTCTTGTACTTTTCCGAATTTTTGTCTCTCATAAGATTGTACTGTTGCGGATTCTCTTCTTTGATACGCTTGTACTTCTCCGAATTTTTCTGTCTCATAGCATTGTACTGTTCCGGATTCTCTTCCTTGATACGCTTGTACTTCTCCGAATTTTTCTGTCTCGTAAGATTGTACTGTTCGCGATTCTCTGCTTTCATACGTTTGTAATTCTCGGATTTTCGAAGTCTTAATTCTGTTTTGTCACTCACTGTCATGTTCGTGTACTGTTTAGCACGGTTATCCAAGCGAGCTCTTTTTTTCGCCGGTTCTGTTGATGCATAACGTTCTCGCGTTTGCGTGGCACGTTTAGCCTTCTGCTTTACTGACTTGTGTCTTCGAATGACAAGCTGCCGTTCTTTTTGCGACAATTCACATGTGCACTTCATGAACTGTATTTGATATGTTCCAGGTAATCTCTTTTTGTCTGCCATTATTCTACAAAGACCATGTATAGCCTTCGTGCTGTCTTGAAATGTTTCATAAAAATAGCCTTTTTCCTTTGTACCATCAAGTCCGAATGTGACATAACATATTTTCCCTTTACTTTCTCTTCTAAAAATGCAAGCAACATTATAACATTTTGATATGGTTATTAAGAATCCAGTATTGTTTTTTTGGTTTTCTTCTACAACTGGTGTTATTTCTTGAAACATAAGTAATGTTTCTTCCCTTATCATTCCTTTATATACTGTACTAAAATCAACGGTGACGATTGCACCGTGAATTTTTAAAGGGCTTGGAAGATCAGATGCAACACTATGCCTTTTTAACGCCAGTTTTTCATACTGAAGATTTGCATTTTCAATCACTGCTTCCAGCGTGTTGTCATCCCACTTAGAAGTCCTTTTTAACACTGAAAAACAAATGGCATAGTAGCATACAACACAACAGTTTTGACACGAACAAGGAGGATCGGCTTCCGGTAAACGTATTTCTTTTAGAATGTCACTATTAAATTCACTCGAGACATCAGCTGTTCCACGGTTAACATTTCTTGTGATATCATTCGTCGATACTTGCACACCTTTGAGCTCGTAAGTGGCATCATTCCTCCCAAAGTACATTGTCTGAAAATACTCCAGTAGGTGGTCAAGAGAACCTAACTCTATTAGCACACAGGTTCCTGATGGGTCATTCATCCCTTCACAGTTCCTACTGTGTGAATCAAATACTTTAAAAACACCGTCCGTAGTTTGAAAGATACCTACTGTTAAGATTGTTATAGTCAGAATAAAGGACCTGTAGTTTTCGCCAAGCAACGATCGAAATGCTTGCTCTAGGGGTACACAATTAGCTTCTTCTATCACTAAATCAGTGGGATGAAATATGTTTCCAAAATAACTTTCACTACATATTAAATTGTAAGTAGCCTCCCCCAAAGATAATACATCGGGTATTTCAGTCAGCAGCAGATACTCTTGCCGTGCTGAAAACGATAGATGTTTGTACAATTCATTACCAATATTCATTATTTGCACGAGGTCCGCGGATGATCTTATTGTATGTATCGAGTTGTATAATATAGCTGTTAAACTCATTGCCACACACTGACTTCCTGCATTAGGACCGAAGACTAAAAACTGTCCCTGAGAATATGGTGCGCAAATAGTTTTTGATGGGTCAATGACATATGGGCCAGGATTGGTCTCTATATCACCGGATAGCTTTCTAGTGATATGTGCCGTTATATGACCACTGTTTTTGTAAACGGATTTCTTCTTTGATGCTAAAGGTTCACATCCAGCACAATTGAAAGCATACCGTCTCTTCACTGTTAGCTCATGTCCCTCATCTGTTAAAACTTTCCCGGTACGTAACACAGTTGCTTTCCATAACATCGTCACTTCAACAACTTTATGCAGGAAGGAAGTTTTGGGTACTGTTCTTGATATATAGTTTCTCATAAAATTTCTTCTTCTCCTATTTTTCAAAGCTCTTTTCAGTGCTTTCACTGGCATTCTGCTGGGTTCTCTGGAACGCTGTGATCGTTTGTCACCAAGTGATTTATTGTGCTTAATAAACAGCGCAAACCGCGATCTACAACGTTTCTCTTTTATTAGCTTCTTTGAATCAAATATTGTCATTATTGCTCTCAGATCACTAGGGTCTTTAAATTCAGTTAACCTTTCCGTTCAATTCACTTTTCCTGTGTAAACAGCAGCGTTTTCGTACTAACTACACTCGTTTTGTGTTACGTGACTTCAGTTGCTTCACTCGTTCTGTAAATTCAGTGTATTCTTAGTGTACTCTGAGTATATTCTCAATGTATCCTCACGCTATTCTCAGTATATTCTCAATGCACTGTTCTCAATGAATTTCTCCGTTTATTCTCAGTTTATTCTCGTTTATTCACAGTTTATGGGACACTCTTAAAGCAGAGTGCCTGACAACTTTCTCCACCTGAAAAAAAAGAAAAGTGTTAGTAATTATTACTGAAAACAGGTGTACTTCTAAATAAATCTGAACAACAACTCATTGTGATCAAGCCTACAATGTAAGCCAATAATTCTTGGCGCACCATAGAAAATTTTACCAAAAATACAGAATTCCATGACTGTTACGTAGAACTCAAAGTAAATTCCGTCAAAGTACACTTCACTCTTTCACCCCCTCTCCCCTTCTCTTTTATACATGTATGTTGACAGCACAACTCTTTCACCACCTACCCCTCCCCAGTGAATCTAGACAGCAATACGGATATGATTCAGTGGAAGCCGTTGAGGTTAAGTATTTGTGGAAATCTGCTAAGATTAACAACCACGATTGTATGATGTAACTTTTTATTGCTATGCAAAGCCCAAAATTTCAAATGAGCATTACAACATTTTTATACCATGATGCCTTATGAACCTTACCAAACCCTTTCCCCTTAACAACCTCTTTTACGCATTCAAAAAATTACCAGTAAATTTCTCCACATTGAAGATTACCCGAACAAAGCCGGCAACACAACAGATAACTTGCTAGTTCAATTTAATCCCATGTTCATGTTGCTCCAAGTTTTACAATAATTTTGTTTTAATTACTGTCAGACATATGTAAGTTCAAAAAACAAAAATGAATTGAGCATCAGATACTGAACACCAAATTAAATTTGGCTGATTAAAAACAACTGTTTTGCATACAATGTGATTCCCACACTTAAACTTAGCAGCTACTGCCAGCACTTCTTGACTCTCTCACCCTCTCCCACCCCCCGGGGAGGAAGAGAATACTCCACATTTCAAGTGGCATGGATCATCAAATAGCAGTAAAAATCGAAACCCAAAAACATCCCTAGACCTTCCAACAACCCAAAAAAATCCCTGGACCAAAAATTAACCCCCAAAAAATCCCATGCCAAATTTCCACACCTTAAAAATTTCCACAAAGGATCAACCCACAAAGTCACAACCGAAAGATATCAAGAATTCACCACAGCAAATCATGGATGAAAAATCAGTTCAATGAATTGAAGCCTTGTTGGATACAGCCCAGGACACTTTTTAGACTATTGTATAACCGGTTTTATAAAAAAAAAACATTGTAATGCGACACCATAGTTAAATATAATTAAACCAACTGCAAAACAAGTTTGGTTGTCAATGGTAAATATTCACAGAACTACACAACCAGGATACGCAAGCACTGCCACAATTTGTCACATTGTTTTAAATACCCCAAGAAATCCCATCTTAAATCAAGCCACCCAAAAAAATACTTGTCAAATTTTCCCACCCAAAAAAATCCCAGAATCAAAAATTTCAAACCCAAAAATATCCTTTGCTCATCCCCTCCACTTGAAATCCGGAGTACCCCCTGCCCTCCTGGTCACTGCTACCAGCAATGGGTGTGATTTAGATTCTAAATGGAGCTTGAAAACAACACTGGATACGAGCAAGGGGGGGGGGGTCCCAGTGTAAGCTTTTGTCTAAAACTGTCAACATTAATGACTATGATTGTAACTTGACTTTCACACTTGAAGACCATGCACACGATCCAAAAGGTACTATGGTAAACTACTCAACCAAAGACATGACTACATGAGACACAACGTAAAAGATCTCCTTTTTTTTCATGCACACATAAACAACCAGACAAACAATTAATGTACACAACTCAGTCCCCCGTCTTTCAAGTATTTAAATGTGTAATCCATACATGATACATTATCGCACTTATAATCAGGTTCCAAGTCTGAATTCTTCTTCACCTTTCTTTTGGCAACTGCTTTAACTAGCTTACATAGCTACGATGATCCATCATCATTACATTCTTATATATGATACTTCGAATACAATTTTTACTTCCATCTATTCATCTTCTGTGGGTATTTTAATTTTACGGACTCATAACTATGAACAAAAACAGACAGCGTGACACAAATACTATGAACCGTAAAATCCCGCTTCAACAGTCCCCCCAGCTTAAAACAACAAAACTTCACTCCACTTGTACGACATTGAATCGACCCAAAGCTCATTTTGTGTCCGTCCACCATGACAAAGTTGTGTACGTACCGGGTATTCAGTAGCCAAAACAACACGTACCACTAGGAAGACAAAACTTCCTCGACTACAAATCAATGTCCCTGTCAATCAGAATTCTTGAAGATACCAAAAAAGCTCAGCCTTCGACAGCAGGAACTTCCACACTACCCTCGATCTTCCACTTCAACGCAACAACCACGCAGAAAATTATTGCGAAAGCAAGGGACTTCCCCGAATCAGCTTCTCTGTTGCAGTGATGTAATGTTTACGTGCCAGGGCAAGTTACGCGAATTCATACCAGCTTCAAAGCTCGCTAGCACCTTCGTTCCTGCTTTCAGCGAAGGGGTTTTTATGCCATTAAATCGCCAGTAGTTTTCTACACCAACGTTCATGAAAATTCTGGCGAATAAACGCTAAACGAACGCACATTACCCGCAAGTATTGTTTTGACCGAGCGGAGGTCTGGACCAAGTGACCACCAAAAAAACACGGGCACGGAAATTTAAATAGATTTATTGATGAAGAAAAATTATCCTTAAATCGAAAGGGAACGGTTATCTTCTGAAAAATGAAACGTAAAGGTCTACTTTTAGGCCATGATTCGATAAATGCTTTAGCGAAAGCAAAACAATTCCCCGAATCGGCTTCTGTCTTTCAATGACGTAATGTTTACGTGTTACGGTAAGTTTAGGTGAATTCATGCCAGCTTCAAAGCTCGCTAGCACCTTCTTCCTTGCTCTCATCGAAGAGAAGTCAACTCCATTGAATTTCTTGTACTTTTCTACACAACTTTCCCTAAAGATTTTGGTGAAGCAAAGCAAAACTGCCAAAAAAATGCTTGCATTTTACTGTTGAATTATTCAACTTGGCGAAAGCGAGGGACTTCCCCGAATCGCCGTTTGTGTTTCAGTGATGTAATGTTTACGTGCCAGGGCAAGTTTGGCAAATTCATGCCAGCTTTAAAGCTCGCTAGCACCTTCATTCTTGCTTTCATCGAAGGGGTTTTCATGCCATTAAATCGCCAGTAATTTTCTACACCAACTTTCATGAAAATTCTGGCGAAATAACGCTAAACGAACCAACATTACCGGCAAGTATTGTTTTGACCGAGCGGAGGTCTGGGGCAACTGACCACGACGACAAAAAAAAAAAAACAAGAAATGCCCCAGGGGCATTGGACCCCGCTGTTTTTCTCCTCCTCCCAGGGGGCAAAATATGTTACGATCACTCAACATACGAGCGCAAGGCGTGTAAATTTTAAAGTTTGTGATTTATCGTACCTTTGACGTGTTTGCTGCCATTCCCCCTTACGTCTTCTCCGCACCCTTCTCCCTGTGATAACATGAATCCCTGATTTATGAACCCCATCCCTCATTCCTTGGTCATCCCTTTGTCCTAGCTTTTGCGAAGAAGAACGTGACGAAATATTTTGACGGTAGCGTGACTCAGTTACGTCACGTTTTTTAAATAAACGAACTGACATGCCAGCGTAATTCTAAATAGCAAGGGCACGGAAATTTAAATAGATTTCTTGATAAAGAAACTTATTCTAAAATCTAAAGGAAACTGGTAGCTATGGGAAAAAAACGTAAAAGTCTATTTTAGGCCGTGATTTGATGAGTGATTTGGTGCAAGCAAGTTACTTCTCCGAATCGGCTTCTATCTTTCAATGACGTAATGTTTATGTGCTACGGCACGTAGCTTGAATCATTGGCTTTCAAGGCTCGCTAGCACCTTCGTCCTTGCTCTCATCGAAGAGAAGTCAACTCCATTGAATTTCTTGTACTTTTCTACACAACTTTCCCTAAAGATTTTGGCGAAGCAAAGCAAAACTGCCCAGAAACTGCTTCCATTTCACTGTTGAATTATTCAACTTGGCGAAAGCAAGGGACTTCCCCGAATCGGCTTCTGTGTTTCAGTGATGTAATGTTTACGTGCCAGGGCAAGTTATTAGAATTCATGCCAGCTTGAAAGCTCGTTAGCACCTTCGTTCTTGCTTTCAGCGAAGCGGTTTTTATGCCATTAAATCGCCAGTAGTTTTCTACACCAACTTTCATGAAAATTCTGGCGAATAAACGCTAAACGAACGCACATTACCGGCAAGTATTGTTTTGACCGAGCGGAGGTCTGGGGCAAGTGACCACGACGACCAAAAAAAAAAACAAGAAAAGCCCCAGGGGCATTGGACCCCGCCGTTTCCCCCCCCCCGGGGTGCAAATACATTACGGTCACTCAAGATATGTGCCCAAGTGGTATAAAGTTTTGACGTTGGTGATTTTTCTAACGTTTGACGTGTGTGCTGCCACCCCCCCCCCCCGCCAACGTCTTCTCTACACCCTTCTCCTTGTGATATCATGGATCCCTTATAGTATGAATACCTTTCCCTTCCCTCATTCCTTGGTCATCCACCTGTTCAAGCACTCGCGAAGAAGAACGTGACGAAATAGTTTTGACCATGGCGTGACTTAGTTACGTCAATTTTTTAACGAAATGACATCTCAGCGTAATTCTAAATATTAAACAAGGGCACGGAAATTTAAATAGATTTATTGATGAAGAAAAATTATCCTTAAATCGAAAGGGAACGGTTATCTACTGAAAAATGAAACGTAAAGCTCTACTTTTAGGCCATGATTCTATAAATGCTTTAGCGAAAGCAAAACAATTCCCCGAATCGGCTTCCGTCTTTCAATGACGTAATATTTACGTGTTACGGTAAGTTTAGGTGAATTCATGCCAGCTTCAAAGCTCGCTAGCACCTTCTTCCTTGCTCTCATCGAAGAGAAGTCAACTCCATTGAATTTCTTGTACTTTTCTACACAACTTTCCCTAAAGATTTTGGTGAAGCAAAGCAAAACTGCCAAAAAAATGCTTGCATTTTACTGTTGAATTATTCAACTTGGCGAAAGCGAGGGACTTCCCCGAATCGCCGTTTGTGTTTCAGTGATGTAATGTTTACGTGCCAGGGCAAGTTTGGCAAATTCATGCCAGCTTTAAAGCTCGCTAGCACCTTCGTTCTTGCTTTCATCGAAGGGGTTTTCATGCCATTAAATCGCCAGTAATTTTCTACACCAACTTTCATGAAAATTCTGGCGAAATAACGCTAAACGAACCAACATTACCGGCAAGTATTGTTTTGACCGAGCGGAGGTCTGGGGCAACTGACCACGACGACAAAAAAAAAAACAAGAAATGCCCCAGGGGCATTGGACCCCGCTGTTTTTCTCCTCCTCCCAGGGGGCAAAATATGTTACGATCACTCAACATACGAGCGCAAGGCGTGTAAATTTTAAAGTTTGTGATTTATCGTACCTTTGACGTGTTTGCTGCCATTCCCCCTTACGTCTTCTCCGCACCCTTCTCCCTGTGATAACATGAATCCCTGATTTATGAACCCCATCCCTCATTCCTTGGTCATCCCTTTGTCCTAGCTTTTGCGAAGAAGAACGTGACGAAATATTTTGACGGTAGCGTGACTCAGTTACGTCACGTTTTTTAAATAAACGAACTGACATGCCAGCGTAATTCTAAATAGCAAGGGCACGGAAATTTAAATAGATTTCTTGATAAAGAAACTTATTCTAAAATCTAAAGGAAACTGGTAGCTATGGGAAAAAAACGTAAAAGTCTATTTTAGGCCGTGATTTGATGAGTGATTTGGTGCAAGCAAGTTACTTCTCCGAATCGGCTTCTATCTTTCAATGACGTAATGTTTATGTGCTACGGCACGTAGCTTGAATCATTGGCTTTCAAGGCTCGCTAGCACCTTCGTCCTTGCTCTCATCGAAGAGAAGTCAACTCCATTGAATTTCTTGTACTTTTCTACACAACTTTCCCTAAAGATTTTGGCGAAGCAAAGCAAAACTGCCCAGAAACTGCTTCCATTTCACTGTTGAATTATTCAACTTGGCGAAAGCAAGGGACTTCCCCGAATCGGCTTCTGTGTTTCAGTGATGTAATGTTTACGTGCCAGGGCAAGTTATTAGAATTCATGCCAGCTTGAAAGCTCGTTAGCACCTTCGTTCTTGCTTTCAGCGAAGCGGTTTTTATGCCATTAAATCGCCAGTAGTTTTCTACACCAACTTTCATGAAAATTCTGGCGAATAAACGCTAAACGAACGCACATTACCGGCAAGTATTGTTTTGACCGAGCGGAGGTCTGGGGCAAGTGACCACGACGACAAAAAAAAAAAAACAAGAAAAGCCCCAGGGGCATTGGACCCCGCCGTTTCCCCCCCCCCCCCGGGGTGCAAATACATTACGGTCACTCAAGATATGTGCCCAAGTGGTATAAAGTTTTGACGTTGGTGATTTTTCTAACGTTTGACGTGTGTGCTGCCACCCCCCCCCCCCGCCAACGTCTTCTCTGCACCCTTCTCCTTGTGATATCATGGATCCCTTATAGTATGAATACCTTTCCCTTCCCTCATTCCTTGGTCATCCACCTGTTCAAGCACTCGCGAAGAAGAACGTGACGAAATAGTTTTGACCATGGCGTGACTTAGTTACGTCAATTTTTTAACGAAATGACATCTCAGCGTAATTCTAAATATTAAACAAGGGCACGGAAATTTAAATAGATTTATTGATGAAGAAAAATTATCCTTAAATCGAAAGGGAACGGTTATCTACTGAAAAATGAAACGTAAAGCTCTACTTTTAGGCCATGATTCTATAAATGCTTTAGCGAAAGCAAAACAATTCCCCGAATCGGCTTCCGTCTTTCAATGACGTAATATTTACGTGTTACGGTAAGTTTAGGTGAATTCATGCCAGCTTCAAAGCTCGCTAGCACCTTCTTCCTTGCTCTCATCGAAGAGAAGTCAACTCCATTGAATTTCTTGTACTTTTCTACACAACTTTCCCTAAAGATTTTGGTGAAGCAAAGCAAAACTGCCAAAAAAATGCTTGCATTTTACTGGTGAATTATTCAACTTGGCGAAAGCGAGGGACTTCCCCGAATCGCCTTTTGTGTTTCAGTGATGTAATGTTTACGTGCCAGGGCAAGTTTGGCAAATTCATGCCAGCTTTAAAGCTCGCTAGCACCTTCGTTCTTGCTTTCATCGAAGGGGTTTTCATGCCATTAAATCGCCAGTAATTTTCTACACCAACTTTCATGAAAATTCTGGCGAAATAACGCTAAACGAACCAACATTACCGGCAAGTATTGTTTTGACCGAGCGGAGGTCTGGGGCAAGTGACCACGACGACAAAAAAAACAAGAAAAGCCCCAGGGGGCATTAACCCCGCCGTTGTTCTCTCTGCCCTTGGGGTCCAAAATATATTACGGCCAGGTAAAAGTTGGTGATTTATCGTAGCTTTCACGTGCTTGCGATGATAATATAAATCAAGGCACGACTTGCCTAATCATCCTGTTTTAGCGTGCGTGACGAAAAGCGTGATGAAACTATTATTTTGATCATAGCGTGACTCAGCCTGGCCTCGTAGCTCAGTTGGTTGAGCGACGGTGTTCTAATCCGGAGGTCGTGGGTTCGAATCCCGCCGGGGTCAAAGATTTTTCTTTTATCTTGGTTCTCATTTCTAATTTCTTACTTTTAAGGCCTGTGGTCGGGGGGAAATTATGGAGGGCAGTATTACTCACTTCTTGGCACTCATACATACATACTTTACATCATAAATTACTAAGCTCATAGCGATCGCGAGTTCATGCCAGCTTTCAAACTTAAGCTCCCTAGTACATTCGTCCTTGCTCTCGTCGAAGAAATGTTAAATCCATTGAATTCCTTGTACTTTTCTACACAACTTTCCCTAAAGATTTTGGCGAAGCAAAGCAAAACTGCCAAAAAAATGCTTGCATTTGACTGTTGAATTATTCAACTTGGCGAAAGCAAGGACTTCCCCGAATCGGCTTCTGTGTTTCAGTGATGTAATGTTTACGCGCCACGGCAAGTTAGGCGAATTCATTCCAGCTTCAAAGCTCGCTAGCACCTTCGTTCCTGCTTTCATTGGACCCCGCCGTTTTTCTCCTCCTCCCAGGGAGCAAAATATATTACGGTCACTCAAGATACGAGCTCAAGTGGTGTAAATTTTAAAGTTGATGATTTATCGTACCTGTGTTTGCTGCCATTTCCCCTTATGCGTCTGCTCCGCACCCTTCTCCCTGTGGTAACATGAATCCCTGATAGTATGAACCCCATCCCTCATCCTTAGTCATCCACTTGTCCTAGCTTTCGCGAAGAAGAACGTGACGAAATATTTTGACCATAGCGTGACTCAGTTAAGTCACCTTTTTTTTAAATAAACGAACTGACATGTCAGCGTAATTCTAAATAGCAAGGGCACGGAAATTTAAATAGATTTCTTGATAAAAAACTCATTCTAAAATCTAAAGGAAACTGGTAGCTATGAAAAACCGTAAAAGTCTATTTTAGGCCGTGATTCGATGAGTGATTTGGCGCAGGCAAGTTTACTTCTCCGAATCGGCTTCTGTGTTTCAATGACGTAATGTTTATGTGCTACGGCACGTAGCATGAATCACTGGCTTTCAAAGCTCGCTAGCACCTTCGTCCTTGCTCTCATTGAAGAGAAATCAACTCCATTGAATTTCTTGTACTTTTCTACACAACTTTCCCTAAAGATTTCGGCGAAGCAAAGCAAAACTGCCAAAAATATGCTTGCATTTCACTGTTGAATTTTTCAACTTGGCGAAAGCAAGGGACTTCCCCGGATCACCTTTTGTGTTTCAGTGATGTAATGTTTACGTGCCAGGGCAGGTTTGGCAAATTCATGCCAGCTTCAAAGCTCGCTAGCACCTTCGTTCTTGCTTTCATCGAAGGAGTTTTCATGCCATTAAATCGCCGGTAATTTTCTACACCAACTTTCATGAAAATTCTGGCGAATAAACACTAAATGAACAAAGTTTACCGGCAAGTATTGTTTTGACCGAGCGGAGGTCTGGGGCAACTGACCACGACACACAAAAAAAAAAAAAAACAGGAAAAGCCCCAGGGGGCATTAACCCCGCCGTTGTTCTCTCTGCCCTTGGGGTCCAAAAGATATTACGGCCAGGTAAAAGTTGGTGATTTATCGTAGCTTTTACGTGCTTGCGATGATAATATAAATCAAGGCACGACTTGCCTAATCATCCTGTTTTAGCGTGCGTGACGAAAAGCGTGATGAAACTATTATTTTGATCATAGCGTGACTCGGCCTGGCCTCGTAGCTCAGTTGGTTGAGCGACGGTGTTCTAATCCGGAGGTCGTGGGTTCGAATCCCGCCGGGGTCAAAGATTTTTCTTTTATCTTGGTTCTCATTTCTAATTTCTTACTTTTAAGGCCTGTGGTCGGGGGGAAATTATGGAGGGCAGTATTACTCACTTCTTGGCGCTCATACATACATACTTTACATCATAAATTACTAAGCTCATAGCGATCGCGAGTTCATGCCAGCTTTCAAACTTAAGCTCCCTAGTACATTCGTCCTTGCTCTCGTCGAAGAAATGTTAAATCCATTGAATTCCTTGTACTTTTCTACACAACTTTCCCTAAAGATTTTGGCGAAGCAAAGCAAAACTGCCAAAAAATGCTTGCATTTGACTGCTGAATTATTCAACTTGGCGAAAGCAAGGACTTCCCCGAATCGGCTTCTGTGTTTCAGTGATGTAATGTTTACGCGCCACGGCAAGTTAGGCGAATTCATTCCAGCTTCAAAGCTCGGTAGCACCTTCGTTCCTACTTTCATTGGACCCCGCCGTTTTTCTCCTCCTCCCAGGGAGCAAAATATATTACGGTCACTCAAGATACGAGCTCAAGTGGTGTAAATTTTAAAGTTGATGATTTATCGTACCTGTGTTTGCTGCCATTTCCCCTTATGCGTCTGCTCCGCACCCTTCTCCCTGTGGTAACATGAATCCCTGATAGTATGAACCCCATCCCTCATTCCTTGGTCATCCACTTGTCCTAGCTTTCGCGAAGAAGAACGTGACGAAATATTTTGACCATAGCGTGACTCAGTTAAGTCACCTTTTTTTTAAATAAACGAACTGACATGTCAGCGTAATTCTAAATAGCAAGGGCACGGAAATTTAAATAGATTTCTTGATAAAAAACTCATTCTAAAATCTAAAGGAAACTGGTAGCTATGAAAAACCGTAAAAGTCTATTTTAGGCCGTGATTCGATGAGTGATTTGGCGCAAGCAAGTTTACTTCTCCGAATCGGCTTCTGTGTTTCAATGACGTAATGTTTATGTGCTACGGCACGTAGCATGAATCACTGGCTTTCAAAGCTCGCTAGCACCTTCGTCCTTGCTCTCATTGAAGAGAAGTCAACTCCATTGAATTTCTTGTACTTTTCTACACAACTTTCCCTAAAGATTTCGGCGAAGCAAAGCAAAACTGCCAAAAATATGCTTGTACTTCACTGTTGAATTTTTCAACTTGGCGAAAGCAAGGGACTTCCCCGGATCACCTTTTGTGTTTCAGTGATGTAATGTTTACGTGCCAGGGCAGGTTTGGCAAATTCATGCCAGCTTCAAAGCTCGCTAGCACCTTCGTTCTTGCTTTCATCGAAGGAATTTTCATGCCATTAAATCGCCGGTAATTTTCTACACCAACTTTCATGAAAATTCTGGCGAATAAACGCTAAACGAACGCACATTACCGGCAAGTATTGTTTTGACCGAGCGGAGGTCTGGGGCAACTGACCACGACAAAAAAAAAAAAAAAAAAAAAAAAGGAGTATTGCTAGACCCCGTCCTGACGGCGGGGTAAAAAAAAGAAACGGGTATTGCTAGACCCCGTCCTGACGGCGGGGTAAAAAACGGGTATTACTAGACCCCGTCCTGACGGCGGGGTAAAAACACGGGTATTACTAGACCCCGTCCTGACGGCGGGGTAAAAAAAAAAACGGGTATTACTAGACCCCGTCCTGACGGCGGGGTAAAAATTGTTTAATTGAGCGACTTTACATTTTTTGTGGTTATTTTCTTAAAATGTTTGTGAAATTACTTTGTAGGTCACGTTTGCTCGGAAGTAACTTCACTCGTGGGGAAAATTGAATGTAGTTTGCTTTCTTAGGCAAACAAGTGCTTCTTATGTGAATAAAATTTCATTTTTTGTGAAGGTTTCTTGTCCCCTTTTCTTTGTTTATTCATTCAAAAATTTTCATAAATGAGAAATCTGATATGTAGGCTTAAGCTTAAAATCTCCTTTTGAAGTTTAGTGCATAATTTTCAATACTTTGCTTTGAGCAATTCTTTTTTCGCATCTATCGTATTTCATTCGAAAGGCAGAAATCGTGACTATTCTAGACTGTGTCTGTGTTGTTTTCAATCTAGGTTGTTGTTCTTTGTTACCGCATATCAGGTTGTTTTGACTAATTCGTAATTTATTTATCGTTCTGTCGTCAATATTAAGTATATAGTCTTAGGGTGCGTTTCTTTGGGAAAATCCGAAAACGGATTTGTGATCCCAGATCATATGGATTCTTCGACACCAAAGAAACGCAAAATCCGAAAAAGGATTATTTTGTCATGACAAGACAGGCTGGAGGCACGCAATATATATGTCAGAACGATATTTCTCTCGTACTGCCCTAGAATTCAACTAGAATGGAATACAAATAATTTATAAACAAGGACAGTATCTGCAGTAGTTCAAGTGAACTCGCTATTTGCGTTCACAGTTAGCAAAATCTGGTCCCTGAATTACAGAAATGGTACACAAATGAAGTTATCCTGAAGTGCCAATGCTTCTGTCTGTACTTTTGGAGAAAACTTTTCAAATATACGGAACGGAATAATCACCTGAATTTTCTTTTTCACGATCGAATGATTTGTCACGCAAGATCGAGAGAAAATATGGCGAGACCAGTAAATTTGCATGGAAGACCGCTTGACAGATGTACTATTTTCGGTTCCGTCCCCCAAAGAAACGCACCGATCATGAATCCTAAAAATCCGGATTTAGATTTGATCTGATGTATCCACTCGGAGTGTGGATTCTTCAGGTCACTAATCTGTGATTAATCCATTTTCGGATTTAGGTAAAGAAACGCAAAATCCGTTTTTGGATACAAGAATCCTGATTTGGATTATCCCAAAGAAACGCACCCTAATTAGTGTAAAGCTCTATATGTTTTTTTTAGTTGTGAAATGTTCTATCTTCCTTATATTGTTATATATTTTTTAGTTTAGCGACTAAATTTAGAATCGTCGTTTCAGTGAGCGAGTTCAGTGTGGAATGTTTTCGTGTTCGTTTTGGTTTTAACCTCTAAGCCATTTCAGCGTGACATCAGTAACAGATCGAAAGGAAAAATTTCTTTAGGAACTACAAGCGAAGCATTTCTCGGTTTAAGTCTATTTTATCTAAAATTAGACTCCAAAAGCCTCCTAGAATTAGTTCAGGGTGTGTTCCGTAAAAACGCCCGAATAATACTTCGCGGGCGAAGGCGAAAAACTTGTGCCAGTTTCTCTTGATAATTATACGTGTGCTTGAAATTTCCCGAAAACATTTTCGATGCCGGGACAATATTATTTATTTTAGCAAAATTGATTTCGAGAAATGTTTCATGTTTGACAGAACTAAACAGCCAGAGGGATGCATTTAAATCAGTGAGAAATGCGAATTCGTATTCATAAGTCTGTTCATTTATATAATTAGAGTGGGTTCATTGGAGCAATTGTAGTTTTACAAGTACTATTTTTGAACTTAATTAATAAGTTTTCAAAAGAATGCTACAAGAAGAGCTGTCGGTGAAAGTCGCACCGAAGTCTTCTCTATGAAAAAAAAATGTCAAATCACTGTTTCTTATAAGTCCGCATGATTTCCCTTGTTGTTTTTCACCTTTTGGCGAATTACTGCACAACTAAAATTTACTGTATTTTAGGGGCCGATAAGAATGAAAGAGAGGTGCAGAGCTCCACTTTTAGGCTTGGCTAAATTAATGTATTAAGAAAATGGTGGTTACCTTTGGTATGGTCATTGCGGTTGCGCTTCCCTCTGAAAACAGATAAGACATGCTCTCAATATTAAATAAAGTACACGGCCTGGTTCTTCGAAAGTCCGTTAACGCTAACCCGGGATTAAAAATTAACCGAGATTCCTGTTTCTCCTGTTGGAAAGAATTTTAAAAGCTTATTTTAATTGGCCGTTTGAAAGTGATCAAAGTCAAAATGTACAGCAAACGTCATTCACGGGAATCCTTATCGCTTGCTTGCAAGACTGACTTAAAAATTGTCACTTAAGCCTGGGTTAGCTTAATCTTGTTTTGAACGACTGGTTCCAGAAGACCTGGTCTGAGTTTTTTTTAATCCTTTTTTTTGTCTGTCAGAACATATGTAGCACATATATAATCGTAGTACGAAAGTGAGGACCGTAGCTTTAGAAAAATTACTTTTCTTTACGTTACCTTTGGATGGGTTGAGAGTGTTACAGTTGTCGTCAGTACAGCACTAAATTTCACAGTGTCGCTGCTTCCACCCTTTTTGAGCTAACAGATAACCACCCACAGCTGCACAAGCTGCTGTCTTATCGACAGTTTAATTTATTTAAAGCAACAACTTTGAAGCCAACGTAGCACTGAAATACAGTGGAACCTCGATTTAACGAACCTCTATATAACGAAGTCCTCGAACGATATTTCTCGGCCCAGTGATGGTGTTATTTGTGGAAAAGAACCTCGATATAACGAATTAATTTCTCCACTCCCTCAGCACTTCGTTAAATCGAGGCTCCCCTGTACATTGTGGTTGTGCAGATTTTGCTGTCATAGAAATAAGACATCCCCATGTAAAGTTAGATCTTACCTAATGTCGACAAACTGGAAAACGTCGGTCTTATTTAAACTTGGTAGAGTCACGTTTTGATAGTTTACAAGAGCGAAGAAGGTGCAAAGAAGAAACAACAGCGTAATTTAGCGACAAAATGACTACGCAACTGATCTTTAACACTAACGAGGTTTTTAGATTAGAAAAGTCTGAGCTTAGAAGAGGTAATAATGACGAGTTATTCGTATTGACGGGACGGTAGATAAAAGGAATTCATACTGTGATATGCCCACGCACTTTTTGCCCAAACGAAAGCTGTTACTTACCTGCACAGTTAATACATCCTCGATAAAAGACATCGAGTACGACTTTTGGGCCGGAGATGAGCCCATCGATCCCTCGAGTTCCGACCCATCTCCCCATGATAGAGTACCAAGAGTACCAAGCGAAGATCGATCTGAAGCACAAATCTGGGTTCTCTGGCCGTCGAAGCAATCATTTTCATGGTCGAGACAACTAATACATTGTTTTGGACCAGAAACTGTAATAAAGCAAAACAAATAATTTAATTATTAAGCAGTTTTGCAAGGCTTAACCCTCACTCTTAACCCTCATAAAGGGAGACGGGAGATGCCTCCCCTCGTAACGTTTTTCTTCAAAAGGCTCTTAAATCAGCATATTCCGTTGTTAGCAGCTGTGCGCTTATCCCTTAGGCACATTTTATCAAAATTTGATGAGAATGTTTGCTATGGCTACGATACATGACGTCGTAAGCAAGGGGCATAACGTGAAACCACTGGGAGAAGGACAAGGAAATGCCCTTTCTTCCCTGATCCTATACGTTTGCTTTAAAGAAAGGAACGAGGGTACTGAAGTTTCGACGCTGGTGACCACTGTTTTGAAAGTAGGCACACAACATGTTCGTCATCTTTTTAGAGCACATCACAGGCTTTCAACCAAATAGTGTAACACGTAAAAAACCCAAGGGGGTTCTATCCCCTGTTTTTTTACTACGGTGGGTTATGACTTTCCGTGTACGTCCGAAAGCTAAATTGCAAAAATAACTTTTTGTTTTTTGGCGCTGCAATTTTTGGCATTTGGGTTTAAACAGTTGCCTATATTTTACTATTCATATGTAACTTGTAACACATACGGGGACTCAGGCAGCGCAAACAATGCCAGTAACAGCTGCAATTGATGCTTATCCTCCTGCACGGAACTGTACGGTCTCGAGAAAAAATATCAACTTTTCTCACTGCATACATAATTAGCCCGTCACGCGGGAAAGGTTTAAGTTCTTCAAATTCCGGCGTTCTGCGCCTGCGCGCCCTAGTAGCATCATGCATTGCGACCTTCGCTTCAAATATCACAGATTCAGTCATCTCGTGGCCAGTTCAACGGAGTTCGCTGAAGTTACGGTAAAGTTTCGCCCCTCCCACCTCCCCTGGTGGCGGTCGTATCCTACATTTGACACGCCTTTTGCCCTGGCAGTCGCGGGTATCCTCCCATAACTTAGTTTCCCGAGTCAGGGCAATTATATGCAGTGAGAATGTTCTACTATTCGCACGATCCCGTCTTACGAGTTTGCTTTTTGCCTCGCACCGTCATAGGATCTATTGAAGAAGGGCAGAAGCTACGCATGTTTAGCATGTGCTCGGCCTTACAATAACTGTTCATGTTACCTGATCGTTTGAACACCGTTACTGACTTACAAAGTCGGGACGTGAGTGTTACATTTGTTACCAGTGCAGCACTCAATCTCACACTGGATCAAGGTGACTTCTCCAGGATTACCCCTTTCTCCTTTCAAGTATCCACCAAGAGTAAAACACGCTCTTTTTTGTCTGGAAAAATAATTTAAAACAAAACTGATAACCACTAGAGTGCCATACTGTGGCTATTGTTGTACCCAGATCGAAACACAACAACACAAGTATTTCGGCTGCACCTTTTCAACCCTATTAAGACCCGGGGGAGGGGCAGAATCCGCCCATACGAACTTTGGACGTTTATGGATTTTTTTAGTATGCAAGCTAACCTTTAAACTTGGTAACTCAGTCGCCTAAAATTAATTTCAAACCATTAGGTATAATTGTTGCGTTCATCAAATTTGATCTAACGCGCAAACATCTTTTGATAGGCCGGTTTTTCAGAGTTTTCAATTTTCCTCTTTTTAATAAAAAATGACTTTTCATTTTTTTGAAGTACATTTTACATTTTTAGCTCATTTTATTGTTTTTTTTTTTTTTACTAATATAGTAATTTTACAATAAGAATATAACAGAAATTCTTACTCCATGTGGTGACACCAGATCATTGTGTGGACTTCAAAGGAAACACTTTTGGAGGTACAATCTGTCACTTAAGTTTACGTTCGGGGGGAGTGGGGCGGAATTGCCCCTTCCTGTTCGCGTCCCATAAGAAAAAAAAAACCTTGTCTGAATAGAGTTAAAACAAGTTCAGCCCATGTAAATCTAAACATTTTTGATAAAAAAAAACATACATACATAAAGAGAGAAATTAAAAAAAACAGCACCAAAAGCAAAACATAATACTAAAAAAGCGGAGTTACACCAAGCGTTAATGTCTCATTTCAATCCAAGACTTATCCAATAGCTCCGTAACCTTACCTGCACAGTCAATGCATCCACGATAAAATACATCCCTGACATTTCCAGATGAGTCCCGATATTTACCAAAAGCGGAAGCGCAATGAGAGGAACCAAGTGAATTTTGAGCCAAATGATTCGGAAACCTGATTCTCTGTGAAACTTGCTGCGTCGGTTTTGAGGCACCCATAGCATTTTGCTTGCCCTGTCGAAAAAAGAAAAAATATATAATTGATCAAGTTGATTTGGGGTTTAAAGACTTTCTTGTTATTCTTGACTTCTAAATTCAATAATTCTAGAAACGAAGATAGACGTAAACTTTAAAAGTTCTATTCATATGCTGAAAAAGCACTCTGGTCGACACGCCACACACAATAATTCGGGGTAGCTGTAACATTGAAACCTACGTAGTGCTTTCAAATGAAGAAAAAATAAAAATCAGTCAAGTGAAATTTACTTTTTTTAAAGAAATAGCAGGCGATCTTTTCAATCCGGTTTCCTATCAAAGGCATAGCTTCCTATACACCCTTTTAATAAGTCAGGGCACCATTTTGAATTTTTAATTAATGACGTCATTCGCGGAGAGCTTTCAGCCGCCATCTTGAATGATCTCATCACGCCTCATCGCTCCATGTCAACAGAAGAGACGAAGAAAGGTCAGTCTCAATTGCTGTATCCCGTTCCTATTGTTTTAATTCGCTATTAGGATTATATTCTTTTGACAGGCTCTAATAATCGCAACTGTACTGTTCCTCTGTGCAAATCGTACGGGGATGTGTTCGATAACAATCGCAACAGATACGTGACTTACCACAACATACCAAGCAATCAAGAAGTGAAGCCGGCTTAGGTACAAAGAATTAGAAGGGAGGAAAACTCGGCGTTTAAAGTATGTAATTGATTTCTATGAAAGTGCAAATCTTTCACGTTTCGCAGCTCATCGTCTTCTCGTTGCTCTTTCTAGGAACAGAAACACACAGTTGTCTGCTCGCTTCATTTCAGGGATGAGGACTTAGAATATTTGAACTTTAGTGGTCGGTGGTTTGTCAAGACTGGTAGTCTTCCCTTAGTGTTTAAATGTTGGGAGCACACTCCATATCTCATTCCTAAGTCCCAGAAGAAGAGGAAGTTGAATAAGATTCAGCTTCAATCGAGCGAAAAAAGTTGTAAAAGGCAACAAAGTGATCAAAATTACACTGAATGCACACCTGAACCAGCTGAAGTTTGCCTTGAGTCTTACAATGATGAGGCTGCGGGAGAGGACTCGGATGAGACAGACGCAGAAAAATCTGAAAGGCTAAAAGCTGAAATTTTATCGCTAAGGGAGCAGATAAAAATTGCCAACACAAAAATCCAGCAGCTCGAGCAAACTGTGCAAGAAATGGAGTTCTGCATTGAAAACATTGAAGACAAAGATATATGTTTTTACACTGGATTCCCGAATCGTGAAGTCTACAAAGCAGTGTTAACTTATCTTAACCCAGGTCCCAATGGTGAAAACTTGGTGTACACCCGAAATGATTCAAGGCCTGACATAGAGTCTACCCCGTTGCAAAAAATTGGACGACCCAGAAAACTGACTCCTACGAATCAATTCTTTCTATTCTTTGCAGGGTAAGGGTTGGGCTTTTTTAACGTGATCTCGCTTATAGATTTAACATTTCTGTTGGAACTGTAAGTAACATTATTGTCTCGTGGGTAAATTTCCTTTATCTTAGACTTGGATCATTAAGCATTTGGCCCAGTAAAGAGAAAATAGTAGAGACAATGCCTGATTCATTTAAATCTAAATACAAAGAAACCAGGGTGATTATTGATTGTACCGAGATCAAGGTTGAAATGCCTTCTTCGCTAGTTTGATTCCCAGACTTACTCAAACTACAAGAGCGCTAACACATTGAGGGGCTTGTGGAATCTCCCCAAGTGGTAGCCTAACGTTTATCAGCCACGGGTTCAGTCTCAGACAGGGAAATAAGTGAACGCTGTGGTATTCTCAAAATGCCATTTCAAGCTGGTGACACCATTATGGCAGGCAAAGGGTTTGATATTCAAGATCTGCTGGATCCAATTAGTGTTAAGTTAAACATGCCACCATTTCTGTACATGCAAGACCAAATGCCCACTCAACATGTCGTGGAGACACAGCAAATAGCTGCTGAAAGAATACAAGTGGAGAGGGCCATCAATAAAATAAAAAAAACTTTCATATATTTGATCAGATTATTTCCCTTCTTTCAGGCTGGTTCTATCAACCAGATATGGACAGTTTGTGGATTACTGACTCTGTTGCAAAACCCTATCATTTCATAATGCATGAATATTGCTTGCTTGCTTGTATTAATATAGATAAATAATGCTTAAGATTGTCATCGTTATGTCAGAGAATATTCTTTTCTCTCTGTCTCTTGAATGGAAGGCCTGTTCACAGGCTAAAAGTGACAGAGAGAAGGCAGTCTAGAAAATGCAAGTGCACATTGTGTTGTTGCATGAAAGCTAACAACAATGACATACTTTATTTTAACATCATAACACGAGGTAATATCAAACATACGTTTCTATTGCAAAATCTATGAATTACAACATTTAAGCTTGTAGTTTTAACATCTTTATGTTAACTAACACGTGAATGGAGATTTAACATACTTAGAAATAAACCTCTTGGATTGGCTTGGATTATCAAGTTAAAGCTTCATGGCCTCTCGCATTACATGTAGTTGGTAAAAATTTGTCAGTTTTAGAATCATTGACTTCCAAAATAACTCATCAAACGTTATTCGCTGTACAATAAGGCCTTTCTGGAAATACACCATTTCAATCCTGAGAGACCCAATTGACCTTGTACTTGATAGTAATAATGGTGGTTTTTTCTAAGTTCAGGCTTCCCATCAATAAGGTGACAGTAAAAACTTGGGTCAGAGCATGCCTCCTCTGGTGTCAAATTTCTTAGCGTAAAAGGACATTTGATCTCTACTAAGCCATAACCAAATTCCTTATCTATCACCCTTCTGTCTGGTGAAGCAGCTAGCCATGGCATTGTGTTTGAAATAATAACGCTACACTCTAATACCTGAATATTATTACCAATATCTTTCATGTATTCAGCATATCTTTTTGCTGCTTTTGATTCATTTGACATGCCATATCTGATAGCAGCTACATTGGAAAGATCCTTCCCAGACAAAAGATTATTCTGGACAAATTTCGTTTGAGAGAGAGATTGGGTTTCCGTTTGCACACTAGTCCAAAATTGCTGCTAATTAACCTGAATCTTCCGATTTGGAAGCATAATGGGTTGTTGCTTTGCCCTCTGGTTTCTTGTTCAGTTAAAGATGGATCAGGGACTTTTTAACTGACTAATAAACTGGTCCTCCTGATTAGTAAGAGGTCCTTGCAATCCCACAACTGGTGTTTCTCTAACAAGGGGGAGGTCAGGGAAGGAGTCATCAACAGCTCTGGTCTTTGTAGAGCAGGAAAATTGGTAATTACATTAAAATTCCCCTCTGTCAGAGCAAGCTGATAGCTTAGCACATTCCCACGTGGAAACTTGTGTCCATTTAATTTAGTGGGAATTGTTGGTGGTTCCTGCTTATACACTGTGCAGAATCCTAAAGAAGTATTAATTTGCTTAAGTGACTCGAACAGATTATTTGCCCCATCATTATTTTGAACAGTGGGTTGTCTGGCTTCATACAAGGTACATCTTAAACCCTCTGAACATTTCTCCCCGTATTTAGGGTTGATAACCTTATATCCCATGATAGGTTCTGGGTTTATGCCCTGGGTTCTAGGTTTTTGCCACTGTTGTGGATTACCTGTGCATGTCCCAAATTTGGGAATTCAGGGGCCTTTGACTTGATGACATGGTCAATTAGATATAATAAGCCCATGGTATGGTTGCAGTAGCCATTTGTTCCTGCTGCACAAGAACATTTAGCATTATTTACATTTCCAGTTACTGACAGTGTAACTGTAACATCGTGGGGTCTATCATTTTTTCTCTGGGATCTGAAACACTTCCCTTTTACATGTATTTCATTGTCGTTAAACCGACAACAGACATCATGATAGTAATTTTCATAGAAAAACTTGTAGCCCTTTTCAAGGGGTTTTTCAACATAGCTGTTTGCATCTCTTCCAGTTTTTTTAGCATGTTCAACAATGTTCAGGTGAGAAAACTGTTTCGGAAGAACTGATGTATCACTGCTCCAGTCCTCCTCCATGTCTGTAACTGGGTCCTCCGGTTGGTGGTTATCTGGATTAGTCAGCTGTGCATCCACAGTGCAGAAATTGCATTTTGCTTTCTTTGCACGTGTGTATGCTTTACAAGGACCAGGATCAACAAGAGTAAGATTTTTATCCAAGTTCTACCTTACCCTAAAATCCACAATAAATATAGATATGGAAAAAAGAGTAAACAAAGATAAATTCGCAATGGCACGAAATGGCACACATCGACCACATTTTCGTTTTTACAAAGAAAGTTTACCGGGAAACAAGTTCAGCCCTTGTGTCTGCAGACTTGAAACGTAGTCCTCGACAGCTCAACCAGAACTTTAACTCGTTCTTCTTGCATTTGTGTAAATCTGCTCTCGATATTATAGAGCCAGGGACATCTTCACAGGAAAGCTGGAATAAATCCCGGAAATAAATTACGTACAAGACAGGTTATAATATATAGATATAGCCAAGCCTAAAAGCGGACCCCCTTTTTTTGTTCTGTTTTTTGTTTTTTTGTTTTTTTGTTTGTTGCTGTTTTTTGCTGGCACTCATTAATTTGTGAAAATACTCTCATTCAAGTCGTTAAATTAGACAAAGAAAAAAAAGAAAAAAATCATGTCCTCGCTGAGAGCCGAATCCTGCTCGACCGCGTCACGAGCCGGCGATTAATCCACTAGGCCATGAGCTTTTATTGTTATCTTCAAATGTTAATTTTTATCAGAGTAAATAATATTTTATTGTAACAATCATTCAATGTTTTGTTACTATTAATGTAGCTTCATTTACATTTAAATTCTTATTTAATCTTTTACATAGTCTTTTATTAATGTTATTTAGGTAGGAGAATTGAAATTACCATTTTTAAGTGGCTGTCTCCCTAAGATCCTCATAACCCAAATTGGTCACAAAATAGATTTCCTTCAAATCTTGTATGTGAATTGCACTTTGTCTGGGTACTTTAAAAACACTTTTCGTTTGGGCTTTAAATACTTTCTTCGACAGTGTACAAGGGGGGTCCCCTGGTGGAAAAAAATGGACATTTTATTGGTACAAAAATGTCAATTTTCAATAACTTTGATAACTCCTGACAACACTTAAAATTTGATGCAGGACAAAATTCTACTGTTAATTGATAAGTACAACTCTTCCTTATCCTACGGGGTTACTGACATTTCCATGTAGTTGTTTTGAGTAGTTAAAACAGTTCCTTTTAACAACCCAATTTGACAGCTTTTAAAAAAGTAGCAAAAATGGGTAAACAAAAATACATGTTAACAAAAAGTGAGACCTCGTCCAACAAATTCCTTGCAGTCATGGAAAATTAAAGACTTGGTCTTAGTTATAATAAAATAAAATCGTGCGGCCAGACGGATTAAAGAACGTGGCGCCGCTTTGAAACACCAGTGTTTCTAAATTACGCAAATTACGAACCACAACCTATGCGTGGAATTTAAGAGCAACTGTGATGCGAGCAATGCTCCCTTACATCAGGAAAACACGAAAATATTTTCAAACTACAATAGGACACAAATGTAAACTGGTAACATTTCGCATATAGCTTTAATTAAAATATACAGCATTCAAATAGCTCATTAACTGTGCTCAATTCACAAGATAAACAAGTTATGAAGTACATGCCAATCGATGATTGCTAATTGCGCTTTATAAAACAACCTTGATCTAGAACTATTAATCTGAGAATAAATCAATAAAACCAAGTCATATTGAGTATATCACAGCCTGTGTTTTGCAAACTTATTTAGCGAACACTTAGTGCCTTGCAAAACAATGAAATCAACGAAGGGCATCTTGTTATGTTTACATTTGCACCCATTACCTCAATTTTCTGTAATCTTCGATGAAATATATAGATCCGTGCGTTTCAGAGATCATCTTAGAAGCGTCAAACAGTCGGTTTTTGAGAAAATTCTTCGTTCAACAACCTTCATTTACAACAACCTTTCCATGCATTCAGTTCTCTCGTGTTATATTATTCTGGCAGTAGCCGCTGACCAGTTACTAATGTCAACAACAACACGGGGTACTGCTCCATTTTGCACTCGCGTTTTGGCTCTTAGCTATCTAAAATTTGAATTCATGATCCTTCACCAATTAATAGTGAATTTACTTGAAAAAAAAGGGTTTGAGCTCATGGGGAGAAGAAACAAATTTTTGTCCTTAATTTAATCTGCAAGTACACAACCACAATGAAGACCATGGTTTGGCCATGGTTTTGGCTAAGTAAAATAGCTCGTACAGCTGGGCACGTCTTCTTAGATTTGAAAATAACCTTCCTGTTTTCGACTTCTGGGGCTTTGAAAGGTTCCTTCAGTTTTGAGAAAGTAATCAGCTGCAGTTAAGAGACAACCTTAACCCTATCTAGACCCGGTCTTCTTTGGTCTTCCGTAGCCGTTGTGGGGCAGGCCTCCAGCAAACTCCGATAGCAATAAAGCAATGAAAATGAAACGTAGAGGGTCAAAAGTACGTCCAAGAATTTTGTCAAAGAATGTCTCCTTTGAGATCGGCAAGGGATACTGATGACGTCACACGACGTCAGATTTACGTCATAATTTCCAATTGGATCCACCGTATTGGATTTCGTGATTTCCCTAAGACTTTGGAAAGCCACCCAATTGACCAAAAAGTGAACAAAAATAATAAAAGAACTCTAAAATTATCTAACAGCATGACACCTTCAGTAAGAAAGTCATTTTTGTTTTCAGTTAAAACAGTAATGAACCAAATAATTTCAGATGAACACGCCTGTCAAAGTTTGATTGCCTTAGCAACGTGAATCTCACTGTACATTGACCTACCACACTAATTTGTTCCCAACTATTTTTTTCAATAAAATTTTGAAGGTGCTTGTTCACATATTAAAAAATAATAGAAAAGTTTCAAGTCCCCAAAGGAGGAGTCTGTGCACTCCCTCCCCCCCTCCCCCATTATAGGGTTAATTTAAAATAAAGTAGGGTCTCAAGGAAATCAAAAATTCCTTCGGCAATGCCAGTAGTAAATGACTGGAAACAGTATTCAAGAGGAAACGAGTTTCTGTTCTAGGTAACGGGCGTCTACTGTACAGTTAGATTAAGAGTAGTCTAGTAGAGATAGAACTTATAGTAGAGTATCTTTTGCGCAAGCTCGAGTATCTCACCTGCTATTCAATCCCTAACAAAAATCTGAGGATACTCGTAACTTTCACTGATTAAGCCCGGTTCTCATACTACCCAGGCTAGTCTGGGATCAACTCCGGAAGGGCATGTACTTAAACCCGGAACGCCGGAATTCTAAAACCAGGAACGCCGGAATACTAAAACCCGGAACGCTAGAATACTTCAACTCTAAATGACGATTTAATATACAAAAGATCGCTGAAAAGACGAACAATTAAGGTTAAGCCACGCTACATTATTAACGTTACCTTCTGACTCCCGCCAAAACCTGCGCGCAGGTTAGTTAAGATTCAGTGTCTTACCTCTTATTCTCTGGACTTTGGCTGGGACTAAAGGAAGGGAATAACAGTTTATCACTTTGTAAATGTTACATTAAACGCTTTAAGTCAAAGAGAAAATTTCAGCTACATACGCTTACCTTGCTGGAGAGTCCTCCATGTCGATGCCAGCGCGAAACAGCCCAGCAATCTAATAAATAATAATAATTATGGTTGACGGGAAAACGTAAGGCAGGGGGCTGGGGAGGGGATAGTGAGGAGAATGGTTTTGGCGGGAGTCAGAAGGTAACGTTAATAATGCGGTAGCGTGGCTTAACCCGAATTGTTCGTCTTTTCAGCGATCTTGTGTATATTAAATCGTCATTTAGAGTTGAGGTATTCCGGCATTTCGGGTTTAAGTATTCCGGCGTTCCGGCGTTCCGGCGTTCCGGCGTTCCGGCGTTCCTGCGTTCTGGCGTTCCGTCGTTCCTGGTTTAAGTACATGCCCTCCGGAAGTGACATTCAGTATGTTTGGCGGTATACTGCTAATCTAGAGAAAGTGCAGCAAAACCAAGTCCAGGCGAAATTTCAAAAGCGAGACGTTTTTGGGGGTATCGTAGGTTCACATTTGGTAGAGCAGCCCCCACGATCAGGTGGTTCTGGGGGCTACATACTGCAAACTGGATCATAACCATTTAGTCGTCATGGACCAGGCTCCCACAACTGTTTTACCAAACAGAAAGTATTCAACGGAGGATATTTCTATCAAGTAGTACTATTTTTGCTAAACTGACGTTTCGCCAGGGTCAAATTCCAGAATTTAACAGCTTGGATGAACCTGTTAAGCTGCTCCCCCAAAGTCCGAGTTATCACGTTATTTCACCTTGCTATTAATAAAAAAAAATAATAGCAACCACGTCACACACTGTGGTTATCTGCTTGCAGCTCTAAATTTAGGGCAAATGAATTCACCCTTCATTGGTGAGCGATCAAACATTCAAATAGAAACGCGAGTGCAACAGGTCTTTTTGTTGGCATTAGCTACTAGTCAGCGGATACTGCCGCCACGTTCTTTAAACCGTCTGGCTGCACGATTTTATTTTATTATAATTAAGGCCAAGTCTTTAACTTTCCATTACTGCAAGGAATTTACTAGACGAGGTCTCACTTTTTGTTAACATGTATTTTTGTTTACCCATTTTTCCTACTTCCTTGTTAAAAGGAACTGTTTTAACTACTCAAAACAACTACATGGAAATGTCAGTAACACTGTAGTATAAGGAAGAGTTGTACCTATCAAACAACAGTAGAATTTTGTCCTGCATCAAATTTTAAGTGTTGTCAGGAGTTACCAAAGTTATTGAAAATTGGCATTTTTCTACCAATAAAATGTCCATTTTTGTCCACCAGGGGACCCCCTTGTACACTGGCGAAGAAAGCACTTAGAGCCCAAACGAAAAGTGTTTTTAAAGTACCCAGACAAAGTGCAATTCACATACAAGATTTGAAGGAAATCTATTTTGTGACCAATTTGGGTTACGAGGATCTTAGGGAGACAGCCACTTAAAACACTGAATGTAATCTTATAATTAATTAAATTTTTACTATTAGGTGTCCCCGATTAGTAGGCCACATGTAGCCGGCTAGAAGACAAGACACATTAACAAGGTTGTTCAGTTCAGTTCAGTTACTCCAAGCAATGTTTCCATATCCTGTCATTTAACTGCCAAGGCTTGTCAAATCTCCTTGGATTATTGGCTGTTCGCTTGAAGGAACTTGAAACGGCGCTCATTTACAACAACAACATAAAACTTGTTCTCAAGTGAATGGGTCATCTTCATCGCGTTCGGATTTGTCTAGTCAAAATTTTATACTGTCATTTCACCGGCATTTTACTGGGATTACCCGAAAGAAAGGATTTGGGGAGTTTCCAAGCACCTGTAATAACATTATTAGAGAAATGTTGAGAACTTTGAGGAACACACATTACTTACCGGACAAAATAGCTTTAAACCCAAAACTGCTTTGCTTATAGTTACTGAAGTAACTTTTATATATTTCGTTCTCTAAATTGAGACCATCGAGATTGAAAACAAACAAACACCAAACATGCTTAACTCTATGGGATAAGTTTTGCGGTTGCAAATTGTTTAAAGTTTAGGTGAATCCTCTAGGACTGTTTTTAGAAGCTTTGCGGTAAAATAGGTTTAAACCGTCAACTGCTTCGCTAATAGTTTCTTTAATAACTGTTATATTTCGTTCTCCAAAAAAAGACCATCAAGATTGAAAACAAATAAGCACCAAACACGCTTTCAATTATGGCATAACCTCGCGCCTGTGAGGAACTCACAAACTGTTTGCGGATGCTTTCTGATAAAATTGCTTTGAACCGACAACTGCTTCGCTTAAAAGATTAATATATAGATTTAGCCAAGCCTAAAAGCGGAACTCCATATCTACTGGTTACCATCGGCCGCCTATAAATTCTTCAGAATTAATCTTGTTTACTGTTATTAACTTAGGTACTTGACCTCGTTAATTACTGTATAGTTTTATTAAGCATATCATTTTAGTATAAACTTAGAGTTATAATTCTGTTTCGTTATTCAAGCAAATCTAGTTTATCTATTTGTGCTTTCACTTTAAGTTCGCTAGGCAAATTCATTTAATCGTTTATCGGCATTTTTCGTTTGTTTTGATTGCTGTTATTTTATTTGTCGCTTTGTATTTTGTAATTGGAGACGCGTGTTCGCTTAAGCTTCGAAACTACTAGAAATTCTCTTTTGGTTTTGTTTACAGATTATTGCACAGTGTTGCACACATTTGACACATTTTGTCGTAAATTCAATCTGTTTATTGTGAATAACTTTTACAACTGTCAATTGGAAAGCTATGTTCTTCTAATTCTGTTTGGCAAACGGATACGCTTCATTCGTTTTAAAATACAAGATCATGCTTTAGGTCAGAATTATTTGTTCGCAAATTAGTACTTTTCTGCTCGACTTATAAGCTTGATTTTGCTCTAACCTTACATCCTTGAATGTAGAATCCTGTTTTTCATCATGTTATGGCCGCTGGATACCATTTTACTGTAAAATTATCCACTGTTTTCAAGAGTTATTTTACCGCTACGCGAGTCGCTTGTGCAACACGCGCCAAAAGACTTACGCGATTCCTCGCACGCCATTGGCTAGAAGCTGCGCAAAAATTGCTACATGTAAGAATGTCATGAAATGCGACGTACGTACGGACGCGCCCGCGAGTCATTCCGCTTGCCAATGACCATAAAAAATTGGCAGCATGCCTCTTAGGACGCCTCTTAGTATGGGTATGGGGCTCCACTCTTGCGGCCTTCGGCCGCAAAGGAGTTCCGCTATTACTATTGGAAACTTCTAGGACAAGAAAATCGACAATTCCACAAAGAGATGGACCCGACCGTCAAAACTGAAAGCAATTATTCGCCGAAATCTCACTGAAGTGTTGCTTGTACTGTTGTATGGCGACTGTGCGTTGAACTACTGTTATGAAAAAACAAACACAAAATTATGGACAGAGAAGTCATTTTTTAAAACGTTTATTCGAAAATCCGTACGTTTATACTTAAATGCAATTCGCGTTACACCTCCGAGCATCGTGGCGTCCATGTGAGTGAAATCGGCTGAGCATGGCAAATATTC
Source organism: Siderastrea radians (assembly GCA_964017195.1). Lineage (NCBI taxonomy): Eukaryota > Metazoa > Cnidaria > Anthozoa > Scleractinia > Rhizangiidae > Siderastrea > Siderastrea radians. The sequence continues at coordinate 34,245,966 of OZ024893.1, read as the reverse complement.
GTATTTTTTCATATATCTGTCGCAAATCTGAGCTCGTTTTCTAATTATTTTTTAAAGTGAACGGTAAATGACACATTTCTAATGACATAAATTAAATTTCCATTTCAAAACGTAATTTCTTTGACCGTAATATTCAAAATCGTGTACCTTAAGAGATAGCTAGGAAAACGTATTTCAAAGCATTAAACGAACCATGATTTCTCTTTCGTATCTGGCCTCCATCACTGCCGCTGTAAGACCATCCTCGTCAGCTTCTTGATTCTCCTCTACGGTTTCGCGGTCGTTGTCGACTTCAGCGAGCGGTTCATCTTCATAATGGGTTATGTGGCTGAATACTACTTCAACATCACCATCTTCATGTTCCACAATATCTTCTTCTTCGGAACTGTTCAATACTTCTGAGATCATGCTCATTTCTGAGTCGCTAGCTTCGCCACTGTTCGATGCTTAGGAGATACTGCTCATTTCTGAGACGCTAGACATCGCGTTTCCTTTTCGCTAACCCTTGCTTTCTAACAAGAAATGACTGACGCTTTCTCTGATTTAGCTTTTTCTTGTCAACAAACTGATGTCAACAACATCATATTTCGCAAGAAACTCGACCCAGGTCTCTGACCATTTTTTAAAGGCAAAATAGGCCAACTTTCAGCGCTTGTACAATCGCCAATTTAGACTCTTAGCGGAATCTTATATTTCAAAAGGTAAACATTATGATGACGTAAAAACAAATTTCGCTTCATATGCACTTTAAAAACTTCACCTTCTCGGTTGTTTCAGAATAAAGAGAAGCTCTCCGCCGTGAAGAAAACAAACATGAAATACTCGAAGGCAGATTTTGAAACTTGAACTTTTTGCCTTCCACCTAAAAGACAACTGAGTATTCTTTTGAACTTGTTTTTACATTTACAGATATTAGATGTTTTTTTCTCAAGTTGAAAACTTCAGTACTGTCGAACGATCGTCTTGGCAAACAAGCTATTAAAGCTTTTCAAAACACCTCTTTTTCAAAAGCGACGATGGTCATGCGATTTCCCGTCAAGAAAATCCCCGCCGGTTGCCCAAAAGCACCGCGCAATTTTTCGCCAAGAGAAGATGGCATTCTCCACCCCCGTCAAGTTGTCTTGGAACTCCGCTCCCCCTCCCCCAGAGTCTTTACGGGCGGACGTACGGGCGTACGTGACGTCAGAACCAAAATTTTCTCGGATCGATAGCTTACCAAATTTGGTCAGCAATGGTGCTCCGCTGGCGAGCTTCACCCGCGGGCTCCGCTACAAAGCATCGGAGTTTAAAGCCGCGGGTGACAAGCTGCTCATGAATAAATTTATAAGGCAAAATTTTGGGGGAGGACTTGCGTTAGAAATCTTTATATCTTGAACGTTTAGGAGCCGATTCCGTAGAAACTTAGCAGGAGGCTTGGGGAATGGTGGAAGTGCAACAAGGTTGTTTTTGGTTTGATAGATTGCGCTTCTTTGCAATGCTATGAGCTCCTAAAGTTAAGATTTCGTAAAACGCGACCCCGTGTCCAAGTTTTTTACTCGTGAAGAAGACAACACTTCTTGTTTTTACCACATATTGATCAGTTAAAACCTCTTTTGTGTCACAACAGAAGCCGATTATAGGTTTTCGAGTTCCATTGAAAGTTGTAAGCTTTTAAATGAGTAAAATCGTCCCTGTTTAAATATGAAGCCTTCGATATCTTGTTAAAAAGCCTGTTTGAAAAAAATGTTTATGTTGTGACAATCTATCACACACCTAGTGTATCTGCCAGTTGTGTAAGTTCAGGAAATTCTATATCCGCACTGTATTCTTGGACACAAAATTGGTGGTTTTAGGGCTTCTGAAGGCTTACCAAATGAAAACGAATGTTTAAGGTAAGATTATGCTAATTATGGAAATAAATTCTAGCAGCTATTGTTCACTGTTCAGAAAAGAACAATACGTTGCAATTTAGATATCGCAAATATTTGGATTGAAGAATATAAGCGTTTCCGAAGTTCCATGTTAGCTATAAGGAGTATTATTTTAGTATTTGTTTTGTTTTGTTGAAAAAAACTTCTAAGAATTTGATATTAGCGCGGACTTCAAGAGTATTTTTTAAAATTTAAAAATGCTTAAAAGTCACAAGATATGCGCGGCACACGATTTAACGCATGTGCAATTATTGATTCGGAAACTGAAAGTTTTACTGAAGAGCCTGTTCATGAATATTTCGCGCAATGTCGCTACCATTCGTCGCACTTCATACATACGCCTTAAATAAATGAATACTATTGACCTAGTTTCTCAGCCGCGGGCTATCTACTTCACGAGTAACCTAAAACCACTTCCTTAATTAGCATCTTAGTTAGTATGCATGTTTTATAGGGTGGAATCATTTGCAGCATACGCGTATAGCCGTCGCATTTGTTTGTTGGAATTTTCTATTGTTTTCAATCTTAAAAACAATTTAAAAAAATACCAACGGGCAAATTCGACGGCTATACATGTATGCTGCAAATGACTCCACCCGTAGATACAGGGAAGATCACGTGTAACATGCCACAGCAAATTGATCATATTTCACGACACGGACGAGGATGCTTGAAAATTTATTTTTTAAGATCAAATTTATACATAGGCCCTATTCAGGAAGAACTATGAACTCGGGAAACGTTTTCAAATGCATGTTTTTGTAGAAAGTTAATTTTCAGTAACTTTACACTTACACGACGCCGAGAAAGCACCAAAACGTCGGTTTTGACCAGAAAGCCCGGAAATTATTGGACATGTTCCGACTACATAGCACGCGCGTAATTATCCGTGCATGGGAATTATGCTACCCAAGTTGGCTCTGTCGTTTAGAACTCCACATGAATAAAATCCTAAGGCCTGCGCCTTTTTTGTCACGGGCAATAATAAAGGGCAAGCACTTTCCTGTGCTGCTATCATGGCATCAGAAAAAACACAGGCTTACCATCTTCTGTTTGAGTTGCGGACCTGTGGTAGTTGTATATTAATACCCATTCGGTTGTGTACAAAGCATTTTGTGAATACGATAATTACGGTTTTTTGAACGGATGAAAGCCAAATAAAAACGCTTAGAAACTTGACCACTGTGTAAATGTTTTTTATTATGGGCTTACTTTGTTGATTTAAAGTTCCGGGAGGCGGTCTTAGAAACTTGAAGTTTGACCTACTCTAAAAATATATATAATATATATATATCCCTTAGACACATTTTAACACATGCTTGTTGAGAAACAGTTGCCATGGTTACGAGTTGTGACGTCATTTGTAGCAGGTGGTCAAAAAATAAAATTAATATGCGGGTTTTAACCTATTTAGGTGAAAAAGCAGCAAAGTGTTTAATTATGTCATATTCGACATGACAAGCATCAGGAATTTCCGCCGTTTTTTGACAATTTCTAATTTTGGTTAAAATCCAAGATAGCGGCCATAGACCAAAAAATGCAGCCAAGATAGGCACCATCTTGGATAACGTCACTGGTCCCCAGCAGTCTCACAAGCCATAATATATACCTAATGTTTTACAGCCCTTCACAGGCTTATAACAGTGCAAACACCTGTTCCATCCCCCCCCCAACCCACCCCATTTCCTCATTTTAGTTGCAAATGTGTCGCCAAGTCTACGGGGTAATGGGCATTGAGGAAGTAGTCAAATGATCTATACTCGATTTATTAAATTAAACAGCTTCTCATATTTCTCAAAGGATTTTATGGTGCATGGCTATTAAACAGAATGTGGACTGCCACTGTGAAGCATCAATGAGTTAAGTGCTACAGTAAAAACTCGTGTATAAGAACCTAGATTTTTCCGACTTAGCCTAAATGGGTTCTTACAGAAATGGCATTTGTGGGATTTTAGTCTACTTAGGTTCTTAAATAGGTTCTTAATTTGATAGGGGCACTAGCGATCAGCACAGATAACTACAGGGCATATGTGATAGGGAATATATTGCTTTATTATTCAACTGCATTCAGTAGAGTACAAATAACACCCAAAACGAGTACAAATATCCCACGGTACTTGTACTACAGAAGACCAGTTTGACAGGTTTTCTACAAATGTCACGTCAGGCATTAGGCTTACGTGGTGAACGATGAAAAAATGGCCGAAAACGCTAAATTTTTTGCAAGCGAAACAATGAATGCTTACCAAAGTTTGAGGTATTTAACAAGAACGAGTTCCTAGAGACAAGCAATGACCTAGAAGACAGTGAAATTTCTTTATTTATTGAAGAAAATCGAAACGTGAATACAACAAAAAAGACCAACACTGACCTCAATGTATGGAAACGATGTGCGAGTCCGTTAAAGAAACAAAGGCCATTGAAGAAACTCCCGCCGAGGAATTTAACAATCTTTTATCTCATTTCTTTGACAAAGTCAGGAAACTCAACGGACTGCGTCTTCAACAACTGCACTATTGTTTTCGCTCAGCAATCCCCACCGCTACCTCTTCCAAAACGAAGACGCGTGGTTATTGATTCGGACGAAGATGACTGAGCTTGAAGTCCGTTTGGATTGTTTCGAGTTCTGTTCAGGGTCTGTTGAGTTCTTTCTTTTTGTAGTTTTACTCGGTGACCGAGACTGTTGTTAATCTAATTGTAAACCCGAAAATAACTCAGTTTTGCTTTATTCCATCTTTGTTTTTCTTGCAAGTTTGAAATAAAATGCTCGACTGACAGGTTTGACAAGTTTTCGTTTTTGACCAATCAACAACAACGTCACATCAAGCGTTCGAAAACTGACCCCGCTGGCCCGTTCACTCGCTGCTCAGAGGTCACGTTAGTTTGTCACGCAACTCAGACAGTTTATAAACGGACCACTTTTCCATTCTCCCAGCTAAGTTGAATAATAAATCCCTTATTAGACGGTTTAGTGTGTAGTATCGTGGAACAGTTTTACTCGTCTCTTGTATTTTGACTCGCCCTACGGGCTCGCCAAAAAGTATCCCACGATACTACACACTAAACTGTCTAATAAGATATATGTATTAAATAATTATCTAGAATACAGTTTAGATGATAACCATACAGTAAATTTATCTTTCCAAAGTACTAGCGTGCATGTCTTTCATGCTGCAGTGTCCATAACATGCTGTGTTACATTTTGTGATGCCTACATTTTTGTAAAATAAGAACCTATTGAAAATTTTAGGCTAAATAGGTTCTTATGAAAAGGGGGTTTAAAATGAGAATTTTAGCCGAACAGGTTCTTAAATTTTAGGTTCTTATACACGGGTTTTTACTGTATTGAGGGGTTTACGTTTCGTACACTGCGTGTATTTTTGGGGATGAAGTACTCCCACACATGTCACCCTGCTATACGATTTACCTCATTTCCCTCCTTTCCTCCCCTTGCTGGGGCTTACGATAACATATTGCATAGTCAAACGTGCACATGGGTGACAAATCGCCTCTTTTCAAGGTGCCTATTTTGGTCTGGTGTGAATAAGGTCTTTTCCTCTGTAATTTGTCCCATTGGTTGAGAAAGATGAAATAATGAATGTTTGAAGCCGACTAGTTGGCTTATTTGGCTCATAACTGCAATGTCGATCTTCTCTACATTTAGAACAATTTACGGTTATCTTTATTAAATCAATAAGGAACTGCTCTTACTGGTCATGGTGTGACAGCAACGTTTTTTTCATGAGTGCGTTTTAACTCGTTAAACCTTTCAGATACTTGAGTGAACCAACCCTGATCTGGCCCTAATAATGTTGTTTTTTAGTGGTTCTAATTTTTGTGTCTGGAATGATGTCCTTAAGTGACCATTTGACCGCCGAGAAAAATATTGACGCTGATTTTTTGTAGTAGCTTGAAACTATGCCCTTGATTATTTTTCTTTTGTTTCGTTGTTGGTTAATTTTTTTTTTACTTTTAACCTAATTTTGGTACTGTTTTACATCGGTTTTGCACAGATTATCAGAACTGTTACCATTATCACCGCATGTGCTGATCACGTTTCATTTTCACCAACAGCAAAGTTTTGAGAATTTGTCAAGTTCCTACTGCTAAGATCCTTTTTCCCAAAAATAAATACAACAACAAACACGGAAACAACGAGCACAAGAAGTCCAAGACCAAGACCGAGTCCGAGACCGAGGATGAGTCCTAAATTTGGCTTTTTCTCTTCCTCTCCACTCTGTTTCCCCAAGTTAGGCAAAGTGGCATGTGTTGTTGGCGTTTTGGTTGACAGCTCAGCTGAAGGAGAAAAAATAAAATGACAATAATTTATGTAAATTTTAATCAAACATTGGACAGGATTAATCACGATCAGTAGTAAAACCTGCAAAAAATAAAAAAAGGCTTTGATTTTAAAATTTTGCTTTTAGTGGACATGCTGGAGTGTAGAGAATATCTTTAACCAATTCACGTAAATTACACGGCAAAGTTTAACTAATTGGTCTTATTGTCTCTTTTTGAATGCGTAACATGATGTTATTAATTCCTCAAATCATTTAGCAGGTTGTACCATGCGACTGCTAATTTATATTAAAGGGAAAATTGTCCGTAATTTGTGTATTTTTAATGCTGATCTTGTATTATGGGAGTACTTGTGTGTCTCTTGTCTGTTACAAAGTATTTACTAAAAGCTTCTGGGAGTTTGTCACAATAATGTGAGCACATCAAATTTCTTGTTTACTAATTATATGTATATTTAATTCATAGATATTCAACATTTTTAAGGTCTCAACTAATGGCCTACTTCCTTTTCGAAAATTTGAGAAAGCCGTAAGTCTCATTGTTCCTTTGAATCATATATCGTACTATAGATTTTAGTCTGTTTGGACATGTGCTTGTCCAAATAATGTTACCGAATAAGTGAAGTATGGTAAATCATAGTATCACGAGATACAGTGTCTTCAAAGTTTTATGAGATAAATATTGCCTTCAGTTTTAGTGGATCCAATTTGGATCCAATGTTCTTTCAGTTCTCTTCAGCGAAAAACTTCTCTCAATCCTTGACGAAGGAACCTCATTACTTGATGGAGGTTTCAGAAGGAAAAAAGACCCTAAAGTTCAACCCATCAAAACCAAGAACGAACATGTGCTGTTTGATTGATTGATTGTTGACCGATTCCTTTTGCTTTAGCCCTTTTCTTGTTTTCTACTTTCACAAAAAATTGATCCTTTTTTCTTAGTGGCCAGTTTTTTTGCCACATTTTATGAAGAGCACTGCTTATCAGCACCTGCCGTTTTTAGGAGCTGTTCGTTTATCCCTAGGATACGTTTTGTTGTCAATCGCTTCGTGTCGGACGCGTTTTGTTGACAATCGCTTCGTGTAACATTAAGTCAGTGCGTGATTTTAAATTTTTCCTATTAAAACAAATAAAATAAAATGTACAACGCAAAAAACGCAGTTAAATGTTTAATTCTAACGTATCTTACATTTCTTGCGTCCACGTTTGGGTTAAAAACTTAGATTGCAACCATCTTGGTTAATTGTAAAAAATCCACCTTATGACTATTTTTCTGTATTAGTCTCTTTATAAGAAAATGTTAACCTTTGGTTAGGCTTGCATTCTGAGTGCTTGTTAGGGTAACAGCGGTTGTGCTTCCATCTAAAAAAGATTATCGTTTCGGTAGACAAAATATCCCATCATTAACCACGGAAAAACATGGAGAATAAATAATCAACGTGAACAGATTTACAACAGGACTACTCAAAGGCTAAAAATATAAGGATGTCTACCGAATCTTAACAACGTTAAAAATTAAAAATAACAGCAAATGTTAAACAATCATTAGGGTTGGCAGTTGGCAGTTTAAAAGGCTCGAAGCCACGTTCAGAAAGATGAGGTTTTGTGGTTTGTTTTCAGCTCAAAAAATAAAATAATAAGTTGTAAGGGTACTGATCCCTGGTTAGACTTGAGGCTCCGCCCACACTAACCGAGGCGGATAGTCTTTATGTTTTTTTAATGCAACTGTTCACACTAAAACGATCAAAAAGGAAGTAATGTTTTTAGGCGGTCTATCGTTTTCATGTGGACGCAAAAAACAGAGTTTTCAGAAAACGCTGAAGTCCCAACTAATTATGCATAGCTTATGTCCGGTTCAGACATCGTGCTTCTGCTGTGCTGAACTTAATTGCAATTAGGTTCGACAGTGTAGTGCGCCAGAAGCACGACTCTGATTCAGACGTCTTGCTAGAGTCGTACTTAATTCAGGATTTACTGAAGGGACGTCATAATAAGTCAGCAGTATACAAAAATTATTGTAGTATGGCGTATTCGAAACTTCAGCAAAAAACTCCTACTCGTAAAACTCTATCAAAACTCTATGTAGCAGATATATTCCTTTTCTTTTTCCACTATACAAGCAAGGCCGATGTTAATTGAGAGTTTTTTTCATAACTACACCGGCTATTTTCCAAGAAAGTCATTGCCGATCGATCATGTCGTCGGCTTCACCGGTTAACATGGTTCGAACTAGTATGGAACACTTGCTCTGACACGAGGTTCATGAAAACATTCCGTGTGTCCTCTTCTTTCCAGGACGATCTTCTTTCAGCCTTCTTCTTCTTCTTTGCACGACTGGTTTCCGAAGACTTGCTGACTCAGCGTCGGTAGCGTCTGGTTCTTCGTGCTCTCTGTCATGTATGTAATCCCCATAGCCAGCTAGTGACGGTCGCTAGTGCAATGTTAATGTTTAGGTGCTTCTTCGTTGGATGATAAATGATCATCCAGCCTTAAAATCGCGTACATTTCGTCCAAATGTCTTCCCAAAGCCGCTATGTAGGACAACAACACTCAATGCGCATACTCAGTAAAGAAAAATTGTCCCCGTAACTCCTCTCGGGATCCCGATCCCGCGAAAATACATTTGTATAATTTATGAATTTAGTTCGGCTCGGCAGAAGCACGACGTTTCAATCGCTGTCGTGCCAGCGTCGTGTAGCACGGCAGAGCTTGTCGAACTTAATTGTTCAGTCAAACTTAATTCCAAAATTTGATTCATACATCGTGCTTCTGCCGAGCTTTTGTCGAACTTAATTGTTGAAGTTAGTTCGGCACGGCAGAAGCACGACGTCTGAACTGGGCATTAGTTTCCGGCGGCAGTTCGGTGGGGCTTCTAGCTATATAGATATGTCAGCAAGAAATGAAATACAACCGTACGATACTTCGTTTATGTAATTTATTGTCGCGTCGTTTTCTTTCTTTTGTGTTCAATCGTTTTATTAAAAAGATTTATGGAATATACATAGAATGCTTAACAGTGGTTGCTGATAACATGATCTAATATGGAGGACAAACGTGTTATATGTTACTAAACTTCATTTCTTGTTTCCATTTCCAGATAAATGTTGGACTGGTAGGTATCGCAAAACGGTACGAAAAAGCCTGGAAACGCAAACAACGTCCATAACAATTGTGCCCGTGAGACACAATTGTTATGCCTGGCTTCCTGCGACCCTACCTACCTACCTATCTCCCTACCTACCTACCTTCCTGTCTACGTACCTGCCAACCTGAACCTAGATACGTACCCTAACCTACCTACCTACGTCCAACTTAACCACCTGGTTACGTACCTACGTATATAGGTATAGTAGTGATGAGGCCGCTAAGTAGGTAGACTAGACATTTGGGTATCTTTAACCCCAATTTGTAAATTTTCTTTTTTACTGAAACGTTATGCCTTTCTTGTGGTAACTTTTACATTTTTACATTGACTTTGATTACGGAGGTTTTGGAAATCCAAGGTAGTGGATCCAAGATGGCCGCCGTTTGAGAGCTCGACTTAACTTTTACGTCATATGACGTCATCAGTTCATGTATTGGATCTCAAAGGAAACATTTTGGACGTACTATCTGTCCCCCAAGTTTCATTGCTGTAGCTTTAATATCATCGGAGGGGTGGAATCCGCCAAATTTCTTTCTGGACCAGGTTCCCCGTGGAACGTTAAGTGACAGAGTTTATATGTTCGAAAGCCAGCGACTTTCCAAAAGAACATAATTAAACTAATACTCACCGACCACATATGCAACGAACAAGATAACCACAGGAAACAGCTTCATGTCTGTATTCTACTTTAATTATATCACCTGTGGGTTAAGACAAAAGGTTGATTGTGAATTAACAAATAAAGAAATACACCCCTTCAAAATTATATCCGCCTTGTTGTAGTTCTAAGATGGGAAATGGCAACAAAAGGATTTTTTGCTCAGCAAAGATTGTTGTTGTGTTCAGTGTCAGAATTTAAGTGTCAGAGAATTCCCTATGTTCTCAGTCTGTAGTCTTGATGAGGTCATACACCTATTCGTGGTTTCGTCTGTAGCTTTGTCCTACATACACTATGTTGGTGATTAAGCAATTTTTTGACGTTGTACATGCGTTCATTGGACAAGCACAAACGTTTATGTTAATACAAGCATTTTCCTTCCTTTTTTACTATTTTTCCTTTTTTTGGTTTTTGTTTTTGTTTTTGTTTTTTGTTTTTTTTTTGTTTGTTTTTTTTTTTTGTCGCAAAACCTCCCTACTGGTAGCCTATTAGTAAGGACCCAATCATGCAGAGCTGGTGCTTGCTCGTATCCAGGGTCGCATTTCAAGAAGAGATATATGAAAAAACCTTGGTAAATATGCAGTATTACAAAATACCTGATTCCCCACAATAACACAGAGTGGATCTACATTCAGTCTAGGTAAAGAAATTGTCGCGCTTCGAAGCTAGGTGGTTCACTCGGCCGGAGCCTAAACCCATTTTTTAAAAGCATGAACCATCAATTTCTCAACAGATGACTGGAACGGTCTAATCATGTCTCTACATGAAGCTCCAACTTTGGCTTGGTTAAAGAAAGGCAAAAGCTCTGGAACTCTCGATTCAAATGAACTGGACATTGAAGGGCTCAAAGAGGAAAGAAATCACTTTATTTAAGTGTCTGAATATTTAGCACGGCAGTGCTAATTGGGGACACCATATACCTCTGAAAGAAACGTGACAAATGAAACATAAAGCTGCTCAAAAGAACGAATTAGTTGTTCAAGTACAGGATATAAGTCGGCATCTGAGAAATGAGGCATACATTTCGGGCCTTGGACTTCCGAAGGCTTTTTAAGCCTTTTCTGTGTAAAATAATTCCCGGAGTAGCTCACACGCATGGTAATAAATTTATTTGGTAGTTAAAAGTCCGTCTTTAACTCAGACAAATTATTTCAATCCACACATTTGAAATCTGGCTCATCTAGGTCAAATAAGAAACAGAAACGCTAGAATCTGGGTTAATTTTGTCGCATCAAAATATTAAGCGCTGAAAACAAGCATGAACCTTCAAACAAATGAATTCCCGAACATTTAAGGATCACCTTTCGAGAAGTAGTCTAGTCACGTAAACAGAAGGAGGTGACACAGGTAACGAAATTTTACAAAATGCATGGCATTTTTAATACTGAAAATATGAGGGCTGTAGGAGAATTCTAGTGACTCACAAATTAACTCAAGCTTGAAAGGGCCTGTCTTTAATTTTGCTGACGTGACTG